>JBAMJV010005545.1:0-130534 GCA_037951105.1 Echinarachnius parma
CACTCATTGCTATCTTTAGGAAAGAACGCACTATCCAATATTAGTGTTCTGAAAAAGGTTCATGATGGTCGTCGTCACATCTTTCATTGAATTTAACTATAGATACATACACTGCCCAAAAGTGTCGCAAGATAATTTTCTAGCTGTGCTGCGCCTCCCCTTGATTTATTTCCCCGCATGCAGTAGTTGCTTCATGTGGCTCGCTACGCTACATAGATACCCAGCAGACTATATGATGACTCTTGTCCGTGATATTCACACAGACCGAACAGTAAACAATTTACCCATCTCCAAGTCATCATTTTCTTTGAAAAGAATGCATGGTAGAAAAGTCCGTCTTGAAAAAGGTTAGTACTGTCCGATCAACTCTGATTGTATTTATAACAGCGATCAAAAGCACCGCTTCTTAGTCTCTCGCTGTGTCACGCCTCCCTCTGATTAATGTCCCAGCGTGCCATGGGTATATCTAGGTTGCTATGCTGCACTGATATCAAGCAGAAGATATGATGACTGTGTTATAGACCGCTTCTGTAATGTATGCAAATAATATGCGTATGACGTAAGACTCCCCGTTGGCAAGCTTAACAATAGTAACTAGGTCCGTCAAGCTAAATTTGCCGGAGCTTGCCGGACCTAGTTACTATTGTTAAGCTTGCCAACGGGGAGTCTGTCGTCATACGCATATTATTTGCATACATTACAGAAGCGGTCTATTAGACAATAATTTACTCATATAAAATAATACTGCTATCTTAGAAAAGAAAGCATTGTACAATATTCTTGTCGTGAAAAAGTGCCACTCAAATGCCAAAATGCCACTCAAAGTCAAAGACTTCTGTAAATTGTATTTAAATTCTATGAAAAAAATGTTGAAAAAATTTGACCCTTGATTTGTACTGCAGTCTCAAAGGTCACTGAACGTGCATGCATTTGTGTTATTTCTTTTCTTTGAACATGTTCCTTATTAACGTTTAATATCAGGCTGATGGTCCCCTACCTTTTCAAAATATTAAAACATCACTTTAAAAACAAATATTGCAGCAGCTGGTTGTACAGTGCCTATAGCATCGTCTGAGACATCACACAAAGTTGGAAAATTTGCTCTTAGATTTTAAAATTTGTGGGAGGAATTGAAAACAAACTCAAAACAGCATGGCGCATAAAAAAGCAATTTGTCAACCATTAACTCTAATCGCTCCTAATATTTCACAACTCCGAGTTTGAGGATTTCCAGGGACCAAAACTTGACACTTGCACCCCCCTTTTCCAAACTTCCTGTCTACTAAACAAATTACGCTTGAACCAACATTGAATTAAGCCTAAAAGTATGAATTATCAAATTAATGCTCCCTATGAGCGATAAATCCAAACAAACAATGAAATATCCATTTGAAGTGAAACATGAGTGTTATTGATGAAAGAAAAACAGATTTGTGTGTGTTGTCCTGTTGAGCAAGGGGTGGTTTACTAGTAGCGAGAAACTGGGGGGTGTTTCACAAAGATCCTAAGTTGAAAAAAAGTATCACAAAGTTGAACTATAAACTCTAGGTTAGACTTTACAATTATGGTAAGACATTCGTAGCCTTGGAATAAAATATATTCAAAAGCAAAAATGCAATTTTTTTCAAGACTTTTCATATATTTTACATCAAGAACATAACATCTCCTTGATAATAGAAAATATAAATTATTTGAATCAACATTTCGAAGGACTTTTACAAAAGAAATCAAAGAAACTAAATGCTTTCCATAATTGCTAAGTCCAATTTAGAGCTAAGTTCAACTTAGGATCTTTGTGAAACATCCCCTGGTTTGATATTGACAGAGTCCGATATTGAGAAAGGGGTGTTGTGAAAAGAAACAGGGTGTAATTTACCCTGGGTTACATGACAGTTGCTCCAGCAACAATTGCTCCACTATGAGTTTTTCATAAACCAACAAAGCTTTATAACCCTGATCCAAACCTGAGCAGTAATCAGAAACCTACACTTGAACCTAAAACTTTCACTAGAACAATACAGTGTATTGCCAGAGCAAATGTCAAACTGTCACCTTATTTTGATAGAGAAAAGATGGGAATATATTGAAGAATAGGTACAAAGAAAAAGACTTGATTAATCTTGCACATGTATGATTTAGCAAACATAAATCTGAAAAACAATGATTTCTGTACTTTGGTAACAACATACGAATTGAAGTTTATCATTGGTGCTAATCGATATTTCAATTTCGAAGTGCAAGAAATAATAATAGTTGTTACTGAAAATCCAAATTAGTTTTGGTACTTTTTATAAATGTTACCTCTTCCCTGATAACATCAATAATAAAGGGTAATAATAATAACAGGCCCATATATTTTTGAGAGGACTGTTCAAACACAAACGTCTGTTTACTGTGACAGGAAATGGCCAGAGGATATGTTGGATTGTTCTGATTGTTCTCCTCAAACAATCCTTACAACTGCCATTATTTTGTTTGTTTGCTACTTGTTTACAAAACTCTACAAAAGAAATGGAAAATATGAAAGAGAGAAGAGAGAGAGAGAGAGAGAGGGGGGGGGGGGGGGGGGGAGGGGAGGGATGAAATACTTCTGATGAAGATGCTATGGGAAATACACTTCTACCAATGTCAAAACCATCCCTTTATTTGACGGAAAATATATGTACATGTACATCTTCACGATATATGCAGATAATTATTACAAATTTAAAACTTAGTAAACAACGCAATCAATCATTCACGGTTCTGCATCATCGTTTAAATAATGCATAATACATTTGTATTAGTATTGCATCTATGTTTATTGTTATTCAGTACTGATCCACCAAAATAGCAAGGCTTGTAAATGAGATTTTATGTTATGGCCTAGTCGCACTGCACCATTTCTCCTTCCATTTCCTATCCCATTGACAAATAGATGGTAGTTCAGTACTAGCAGGAAACAAAATGATGCGGACCAATTTCAGAATAGACTACCAGTAGTAGGATACTAAATCAAATAAGGCCACAAAATTTGGCTTGGTTTAGCGTGAGACGAACGTCATGGAACTTCAAAATTTGCTAGATACTGACCACATTTGGTCGGATAGAAAACAAAAGGACAACGGTGCAGTGGGACTAGGCCATTACGACATCTCCTAGTATATTGAATCATCTCCCGTGGGTTTTTATTCTAAATCAAATAAGGCAACAAACATGAGCTCCGAGGAAGAGAAAGACAAATACAAATCATTCCAAATCTCTGTCTCTAAGCATTTGTGGAAATTTAGCACAATTTCTCTGAACCGCTGTGGTGGTTTTGGAGCAATTTGCAACCAAGTGACATCTGTCATGTTTTATGTAGGGCTGGATATGCCACAGAAATTGGTTTACCAAGACCACAAAAACCCAAAGTGAAGTTCACGTACTATCCTTTGCTATTCTATCTGATTATCCTATTCCTACAGTCGTCTGATCCTATTATAGTACTACCCACTACTATTACACATTTCATTTGTATGCCACTAACAAGGCCCCGTTTCTTGGGCAGAGATCAAAGGAAAGATGAAAACATGGTGAAAAAGAAGCTCCTGCCTTATTCTTTAAATAATAGTCAATCATTCATATTGTAGAACTATCATTTGTAATTACATCTCATTGTGGTACTATATCACGTCCTGTTATTGCATCTGTTTTGTTACGCTACTTTCAAGGCCCCATTCTTGTTACAGATCAAAAGAGAGAGGAGAACATTGTGAGAACGAAGTTTAGTTACTATCTTCAGCTACTGCACCATTTGCATGGCCTCGTTCTAGATTTAGATCAAAGGAAACGCGAAACTAACATTGTAAAAGAGATATTCATCCTTTAGAATACAACGCTTCCTCTTCTCTAATAGGATAATTAATCAACTCAAAGGATGAATGGCAACACAATTATAACTGACATTGCAAAAAAGCCATTAGCTATTTTAATTGAATGAAAAATGTATTTTGATTCTTTGAGTGATTATTAATGCTAACCTCATGACAAAGTTAGAAATAATTTATCAGACTTCAGAAAAATATATTTTCAAGAGTTTATTTTTAATTTTTAATTCAATGAAATCCTCTACCCATTTGAAAAATTAAATCATCCGGCATAGGGGGCCTAACCGTTTAACAACAACAACTCAGCAATATATTGTTTATGTTTACAATCAATAGTAACATTTTAAAATACTTGAATCAGAAAATGTTTGTTTAAATTGGTTACAGGATATACAGCTCACAAATCTCAAAACCACACACACATTGGTAAATCTGCTGCTAAATGAGTTTATTCGAGGGGCAAATTTGCCCCCCATTTCGGTGCAGTCAGACGAAGAATCTCTGGTCGACAGACACACGTGTGCATCACCGTGCATCACCATGCATCACTGGTCTGTTATAACTTGTTCACCCTGAATAGGAACTTGTTTTCCAAACCCAAAACAGACTGGTGTATTTTGTCAATGGATGCAGGAGTAGTTGCTAGTGGAGGTGGTGCATTCACAGTTAACAAAGCGTGATGTTCCAACAATTCTATTTTTCTTATTTTTATCCCTTTTTGGTTGTCTGTTGGGAGGACAATTGATGAAGGTCAGAGGATGGGTGAAAAGGAGTTCCCCTGGACTGCTAAGGTTCTACAAAAGCAGAACAGGGAATCAATAGCGTAGGAGATATGGGCTGTGGGGCACTTTCAGCTCAAAACAGAGATTTCTAATAATTGTCTGGGATTAAAGTGCCATAAAGGTACTCAATCTGTAATTATAATAAAACTGAAAGGGATCTACATGTAGTAACATTGTCCAAATCCGCAAAAACTTACTCAGGACTCTAGTGGTTCTCTCATACCTTGTTGTATTCTTGTAGGGTCCATGGGATATGGGAACACCCATATCCCTGGTATGAAATTGGACGCATGGAATGGATTTGATGTCACAGCTATTCACAGCAAGAAGAGGGTGGGGGCTGGGGACAATATTTCTAATAAGGGGTCAGCATATGCCATGGATATGCCACTGAGGTTTTGTAAGGTTCGCTACCTCTGTACTAATTCATTCATTCAACTTTCAAGGGAGCCCGTAGCAATGCAATGCACTGAGACTCAAGAATCTACTGACTGTGTGCTCTGCTGTGCACCCACTCCATGGAACCCCAGACTACGTGGCTGGGATTAGCGAGTCATTGACCACTATGTACATCCAATTCAATAGTGTAAAGCAGGGGATGATGACCTTTCTGTTTAACTCTCTCATTCCTAATACATGTTTTCCGTTTGTAGGAATTCAATCGGCTTTCCATAAATAGGGACTGTGTGGGTAAAACAAGTCTATCTCCTCCCTCTGCGATCCTGAAGTTTGTAGTACTTTAACCCTTTTATTCCACTCCCTACATTTAATGTGTATTATTTCAGGAACTTTGTACTTCTTGGTACTTTAGCAGTTAAACAGCATGCCCTTCTCTCCTTCAACTATTTCTGCCAAAGGCCCTTGTTTGTTGTCTGTTTAGCTGGTCTCTGCATGCCCCCCCCCCCCCCCCCTAGTTGTTGACACTTTGGATGGTGTTTGCTCATAACAAGTCTGGCTTTTTTTTTTTTATGAATGTAAGTTGGAAGAGGTTTGGAGAACAGGGCTTGAGGGAGGCACAGAGAATAGGGTGGGGGTCAGGGCAGTGACCATATGACGTCTTGATGCTACAATAGAATCATATACAATTATGATATTTTAATCAGTTTCTCATCATTACCCCGTATCCATACCTGTTGGCACTTGCACTCTTTCAGTGGTATTTGCTTAAAATTACTTTATTAAATGGATTTGGAGATGAGTGAGAGATGGGAAGGGAGGGCAGGAAAGGGAGGGCAGGGAAACAGAGGAAATAAAGAGGTGGGAAAGGAGAAGGGAGTGGGAGGGGGGTTGGGGGAGGTGGAAAGGGAAGGAGAGCAGGAGTGATAAGAGAATGAAGAGGGGATGAGAGGGGGAAGGGGGATGAGGATAGAATGGAGAGGGGATGGGAGGAGGCAAGGGGCAAGGGGCAAAGGGAAGGGGCAGAAGATGGGATTGAGAGGGGTGAGGAATTTAGTATACAAGAGAGGAGGTGGAAGGGAGGGGTAACCGCAGGGTTTCTTGTCCTGCAAAATACCATTTATTAGGGGATTTTAATCAGTACCTGATCAGCGCACCAACAAGTTATTGAATTCATCCCTGAAGGGGTCACAGAGTACACAAACATGTCTAGGTTGAGCACTTTCTAAAGACGGGGATATACGTGAGTGAATCTTGTAAAGTTGTTTAGCATGAATGGAGCGAGTACCCAGAGCAAGATTGTGCTTACTCTTATAACACCTTTCAAGAGAAAAGCAAGGAGGCTCTTGATAAAACCAGTGTGTCTCTCTTTTTTCAGAATATCACAAAAATAGAAATATAGAAATAGAAAGGATAAAGTTACCAAGTAGGAGCTTCAATCAAAGTTCCTTGATTTTACTCAATGGTTTCTGAGAACATGTATAAGAATTGGCATTAGTTTGAGCAGAACAGTAGTGTGCATGGGGCACAGGGTGTGCATGGGGCACAGATTTAGCCGTTGAAAAGCCAAACCAGCCCCCACATTTATAAAAAGATCCTCCAATTCATTTTCAGCACCAAAGCAAATCTAATGCCATATTGAATGTGTTACTTGTCTATGGGAGAATTAAGAAACATCTTCCCATTTTAAATTACTGAATATTTGGCAAACTTGAAAGATGTTCGAGAGATAAATATATTGACATTAATTTATTCCTGTAGTGAAACTTTATACATCATGATTTACCCTGGTAGTATGTGTGTTATAGACTGGCTTCTTACATTTCAATAATAATACTACCGTCATGTATTTGTCAGAATGTGAGGATGTGATACCAAGGAGGTTTTAAACCTCCTTGGTGATACCTTGCCTTTAAAATCTGTGTTGTCATCACTAATACCATCTTGAACACCTTCAGCAATGGGAGGATTAAAAGCCACCTCTCTCATTGCATCACTACCAATTTGACAGAATTTGAAGATGCTCTTCAAGAGATAGATACCTCTGCATTAATGCCCTCCCCTCCTCTCCCATAAACACCCCCCTGCAGGTGCCAAAACAGGCACAACATTGATGATGGCATTGGGTGTCACCGAGAATGATGGGTTCCCCTAACATCTGACACCCTCATGAGAAACATCCCGGGGCCAATCGCGCTACAAGGGGTGCAAATGGATCCCTCCTAAATGTTGTAAGGTGACCTTTCCACTGACATTAATCTATATTCTTCTTTCTTGATCCTGATGTGAACCAGTTTTTCATCCCCAGTCCAGACTCCAGGTCTCATCACGTTTTTTTTTTTAATATGAAAATTTAATACCATCGTCCCAGACTCCCAGGGTTGTTTACATTATGTCTAAACACATGTCCTGCAATGCACCCTGATGGGTTTTAGTATAAACTTGTTTCAATCGTTTACTTTGTTTTGTTCATGACTACTTGGTTGCGTTGAGTCTTTTACATTTCTAACACAAAATAATTGAATCCAAATATTTAATGCAATTAACAACTTAGGCAATGCCCAAAGTCTGATATTATAAGTAGTTTATATTTTTCACATTGGCATGACAAAAGTCTCCCAAACCCTACATAACATGTACATATATATGTATGTATGTATGTGACTGTGTGACTACTACATGTTTGTTTGTTTGTTTGTTTATTTTATTTCCACTTTTTCACATCAATACAAAGAAACATCATACAAATATATAAAATGAGTAACATGTAAGTTTAACAAAATATGTTTCTAATTAAAATACAAGCAAAAACAAATATATGAATTGGTGCCAATCCATCGTGAAAATAATCTGCATAATATAAAATAAGAAATAAGGGGGAGAATGGATATCTTATGTAATGCTTGGTAAGTTTCTTATAAAGGAAAAAGCAGGAGACCACATGTCGTAAGCGTAAAAGCTTGATGATGACTGTGGCCTCTGCCGAGTTAGCAAATAAAGAACAACCTATGCAAGGGACGCGATTAAAAATCCATTTATCAATTGTATTATAAATTTGTGTGTTATATTCAAAATAAAATAAAATATAGGTAAAATAATTCAAAGTGAGCATGGCTGAATTAATTTCGAGTGAAAATAACAAAATATATTTAGTGACATGTTTCGTATTGAGAAGTGCATTTGTGCATAGTGCAAAACTTTAGCTTGGTGCATAAAACAATAAGAGACTAATATCGTGAAATTAAGTGTGTGGTGGTTTCAATTACGTGTAATAATATTAAAATGTATTAAAATGTATGCAGGGCCCTTTCCTATTGACAAACAAAATAGAACAATTCCAAGATATAACAAATCAAATTATTTAACATTTCTATGTAAGATCTAGCAAACTATACTGAGTTAACAAATATGTTTTCATATTAGCTTTAAATGAATAAAGGGAGGTCCTAATTTTAATATGGTTAGGTAAGTTATTCCAAATATCTGGTCCATGGTGTCTAATTGATCGTAGGGCTAAACTAAGTTTGGGATTATTAAGATGGTAATCATGAGCATGTCGAGTTAAATATGAGTGTACGTTTACATTTAATAAATAAAAGTTTAGGAAAGATGCTGGAAGTGTTTTGGAAGTATACTTATACATAAAAATGGCAGTTTGGAGCGTATGTATGTCATAAACCTTTAACGTTTTTAATTGACTAAATAACGGGTTAGAATTTGCAAGATAATTAGAGTGTGTACAAATACGAATTGCTCTCTTCTGCAGAAGAAATATTGAGTTTATTTTCATTTTACTACAATTTGCCCATATAATATTACAATATGTTATATACGGTAAAATTAAAGTATTATAAAGAGTAAATAAAGATTTATCATTTATCAAATATTTCATTTTATACAAAATACCAATATTCCGGGATATCAAAATAGTTATATTATGAATATGTTCATTCCAAGACAAATTTGAGTCAATAGTAACTCCTAAAAATTTAGTTGACTGTTTTTCTACCAGGGATAAACCATCTATAAACAAATTACATTGAGGTTGGTCTTGGGAGTTAATAGTTCTAAAACGAATGAAATTAGTTTTACTTATATTTAAGGATAATTTATTACATTTAAACCATAATGAGATATTACACAAATCATGATTTACAGTATCAACAAGTGTATCAATATTTTTGTGTGAGTAAATTATATTTGTGTCGTCGGCAAAAAGAATGTAAGTTAGAATATTTGATGATCTTATTATATCATTAACATAAATCAAAAATAATAGTGGGCCTAAGATGGAACCTTGAGGAACTCCACATGTGAGGTTCAATTTTGAGGAACTATTGGAATAATAATAAACGTACTGTGTTCTATTTTTAAGATAGTCCTCAAACCAGGATAGAGCAAGGCCTCTGATACCATAGTGTTCTAGTTTATGAAGTAAAATTGTATGATCGATGGTATCAAAGGCCTTACTCAGATCCATAAAAATACCTATAACATATTCCTTTTTAGCGAGAGATTCAATTATCTTATCACAAAGTTGAATTAAAGCAAAATCAGTTGAATGATTTTTCCTAAAACCAAACTGATTAGGAATCAAAATATCGTGCTCATTCAAAAAAGAAATCAATCTATTATATACCAATTTCTCTAAAACCTTTGAAATACTTGATAATAGTGATATTGGGCGATAATTTTGAAGTTTAGATGGGTCATCTTTTTTATAAATCGGTATAACTTTAGCAACTTTTAATAAGTTAGGACAGGAACCAGTAGAGAGAGAAATATTAAATATATAAACCAATGGAGAAACAATAAAGTGTATTATTTGCTTAATGAGATTCATACTTAACCCATCCTGTCCTGATGACTTACTTGATTTCAATGATTGAACTATACAAACTACTTCATAAATTGTTGTGGGAGTGAAGAATAATGAATTTTCAGAGGGTTCAAAAAGGTATTGAGAAAAATTATTATTACCAGCATCAATCTTAGAGGCTAATGTGGGACCTATATTAACAAAATAATCATTAAACAAATTTGCACATTCATTCAAATTATTAATATCTTGTCCATTGACATGTACTACTGATCATCGGTTAAAAGCCCCATCCTTAACCCTTTGAGGCTGCATTCTCCATAGACTCCAATATGAAGCAAATTGTGGACATTTTTAAAGGGATCTAGTAACTTTGTTGACATGTGCAAAAAGTGATGAATGGTTGATGCAATGTATATTATTGTTATCTCATATGTCCACAGGGTATTGTGTGAACATTTCAAGTCAAATGGACATTGCATGGCCAAGTAATGAGCGAACATACAAAGTGATATTCAATAACTCACTGCACTCACTTTGTACACAGAAGAAAAACTCGCCCGGAGTTTTTCTTATCTGAATACTTCGATCGTACATATCTTAGTAACGAAAGGGAAATTTGAAAAACCAAAACCTGTCCAATGATTTTATTGTTAATACGAATACAACAAGGTATGAGGGAACCGCTAGAATGAAAATTTTATTTTGAGGATTTGGACAATGTTACTAAGTCCCTTTAAATATTCAGTGAGTTTAGAAGAAATTCAGAACCCTCAATTCATAAACAAATCCTGACCCCCAAGAATATATATACTACATCAATTTATCAAAGACATTCTTAGGCTGGTGATAGTATCAGCTGCCCAGTGAAAGTCCACTGTTGCCCACTCTTGTCCCTTCAGGGGAAGTGGAGGTCATGTAAGTCATGGTCAGAAGACTTGACCAGGGCCAAAGGTCACTTAGGGTCAATTGGTCTGGATTACCACATGACCTCTACTGTCAAACTCTTATCTGACTTGGGCAGAACTGCTTGTGCATTGTTTATTGTAAAGGGCCAGGTCACTGTACATATTACAGTGTGTGTAGAATGGACTTGTACTGACTTGCATTGACCCAACTGCCAGTTCTTGAGTACTGATCAAATTTCTGATATACTGATATGCCATTTTCAAGTGAGGAATAAGAAATAATATATTTCACCAATCTAGAGTTTACAAGTACTTATTAATATTTATATGTACGCGCAAAGAGACCTGAACCTTATTGTGATATGCGCTGTAGAAGAACTGTTGATTAATCATTATTCATCATAATTTAGCAAAAACTTTGATTTTAATTCATTTTGAACCTTAATTTTACTATCCCTTTAAAGACCAACAGATGTATGAGTATAAGAGAGTAGACATGTGTGTATACTGTAACTGTAAGCATCTTTTGGTGCTCTGTTAGAGTCTATATTATTTAAGAAGGGTTCAACATCAACTTGAATCATTTCTGCTTCAGTTGATGGCAGATTGCAGGGTCACTGGCACACAGAGGAAAATACATTACAACAGGATGAAGGAGTAGCACAGAATTAACCCACTGCACCCAGGAACCTGGTGGACCATGTATTAACTCTATGGGGATAATTACACTAGAGGTAAACAGGATTAATATGCAGCAAAGGCATTCAATCGTACATAAGTGTTTCCTGTTTGATTCAAGAGGTTGTCCCTCTTTATTTAAAAACATTTTGTTGGTACTTTTTTAGTCATATGGTCAAGTATAGTACTTGCAAAAACAAAATGAACTTCTTCTTTTCGTCCCTTCATTTTCCTTGCTCTTCCTTTTCCATGTCTTTCATCTCCTGCCTCTCCTGTTCCTACTTCTCCTACTTTTCCACAACAATTTTATTCCTATTATCCTCCTTCTTTTCCTCCTCATCCTCTTTCTGCCATCTCCTAATTCTCTTCCATCTGCTTTGCATCCACCCCTTCTCTCCTTCTGTTTTTTCTTCCCTCCTTCTGTTTTTCTTCCCTCTCATCCTCTTCCGAAGTTTAGACCCCCTCTCCTTCTCCTCGTTCTCCTCCTCATCCTCCTCCTCCCTCTGCTCCTCCCCTTCTTCTCTTCCCCCTTTCTCCTCCTCCTTCTCTGCCTGCTTCCTCTCCTCCTCCTTCACTCTTGCTGCTCCTCCTCCTTCTCCTCCTGTTCCTCCTCCTTCTCCTCATACTCCTCCTCCCCTTCTCCTTCCCTCCTCATATATTCTCAGTGCACTTATCTCCTCTCACTCACATGAACTGAAGAGGCTTGAGAAGATTTATCAGCAGGAATCTTGACAATGTGTGTGCATCAGTAGCTTGTGTTCAATGTGCCATACCTGCATCTACATATCTAATCACATTAAAACACCTAAGAGTCTAGAGAGAGGAAGGCCCTGGGAGGCCACCCCCTCCCCCTTTCCCCTTCATATCTTCCAGCACATTGCTTCTGTTGGTAACAAATTGCTTGGTCTACACCCATTTAGGCTACTCCACGGTTGTCTAAGTACTAACAAACATTAGCATTCATAGGCTTAGAAGTAGGCACAGGAGTTGGGGGGGGGGGGGGGGGGGGGGCTGTTCCGGGGGGCTGTTCCCCCCCCCCCCCATAATTTGAAGGGAAAAAAACATGAGGGGAATTTGGCCCACCACCCACCCAAACCCCAATCGTATTATGCCAAGTAGAGTATTATGATTATGACTTGGAATTGGGGTTAGAGTTAACGTTAGGGTTAGGGTTAGTGTTGTGAGTGAAATTTGTAGTTTGGAAAATGGACATTTTGTGTCAACGTGCAAAATTAGACATAGATCGAATGGTGCAGACCAAGCCAACATACACCCATGTCCTCCCACCTCTCTGCTTCACCTACAAATCACCTCTCATCCAAAGTCATGACATGGGACAAGCTCTATCTGTACATAAACACATTCAGCCATGAGAATCAAATTTCCAAGGCAGCATAGCCAGGAGAAAGCTGGTGTAAATCATGGACTACCTTTATATAAATGAGCCAATAGAAAGAAAGTACATCTGCATTCAAACATTAATGCAGATTACTCTAATTTATTCCTAGGTAATATTCTTTGAATTGGAGGTCAATGCTATATGATCCAAGAGGGAAATAGTTTATGTATTTCTAAACACAAAACATTTACTGGTTGATTCTCTAACAAGGTATATAGTAAATCTTAAAAGGGAATTTAACAATCAAATATGAGAAACATACCTGTACCTCTATCAGCAGTTTTAGATCTACCAACCATTTACAGAACAATAACAAAATAAGATTAATTTGTGACCATTGTATTCTATACCAGAATTTAAAGGCTTGTTAATTGCTCAGGGAGTTTTTAATGTACAACTTCCGATCGTTAAACCTTATTTTTCAAAGGACTTTAACATAAAGCACGTTATTTACTACCACAAAGTTTTTTTAAAAGAGAGCTCAAAACAGATTTCCTAGCTGCCAACCATCTTCAGACTTTCTGACTCCAAAGAACACAATTGCCATTGTCCATTTGCTGTATTTGAAGCTCTTCCAAATGAGCATTGTTAATAGCAGAATGATAGTTGATACACATAAAAGTACAACTACAGTGTACAAGCGATGAGGTCAATTGACATGAAATTTCACTTTTTATGCCAATAGAAGACCATCCATGGGTCTTGTATATCGCTGCATTGTTCCATACAGGATGCGATCAATTTTCAGTTCTTTTTACTTCTGTGGCATCCTTTAATTAGCCATTTAACTGATTCATTTAACCCTGCTTTGTTGATGACAGGGGTACCCTTAATTGTGTTTTGGACTCTTCTATAGGTTCCCTTCAAACCCATCTTATTTGCAAAACCTTGTAAGATTCCCACTTTACAGTTATCAAAAGAAAAATTCCAGGCCATAATCAATACCAAAGATCAAACTCTCCTTTTTTTGACCATCAAAGTGTATGTGTGCTGGTAATTATGGTTTTTTTCTTAATCCCTCTCCAAGATGGCTTCCCTACTCGTGTAGGAAAGCGTGTTTATGAATATAAAGCATTGTTTACCAAACAACAAAAAAAGACAACTGTTAGATATAGAATCTGTCTTTGAGAAAAGCAGTCTGTAGTACATGCCGACATGTACTGCTGCAAACGTTTGTTGTCTGTACAGAGAAGTCATGTTGGACCTACAATGAAACAATTTGTAAAGACCACTTAACCAAAGAAAAAGAGAAAAAAAAATCAATTTAAAAAGTCCTTCGATCCAAATTGTCCTACACAAAAGAGAGGGAAATGACATTGTCTGTGTAAATCATTTGCAGCCTCATATACCTTCATCTTTTAGTTTTTCAATTGTATCCACATCTTCGTCATTTCTTGCCTGCTCCTTTACATGTAAGTACATTTACCTATTTGCACATCCAGTTTCACATTTGCCCCGAGGAGCATCTCAAAAGTTATTTCATTCCAACTAAATGATGTACACTAAAAAACATGATGCTCACTCTTTCATTTTCCACTCACGACATTAGCGACAAAAACTCTGGGACATTACGTTAATGTGGAAAAAGGGTAGGCTAGACATGAAGCATCCCTACTCTCTTAGTCTCGTTTCTATGGGGGCAACGGTAACCGTGGCTGCGGGCCTTGGGGGCGATCATACAGTCCCATCTTATTTCATCAGATCTGATGATTTATGACATCTTGAATAAGTTCAGACGGGCGCACCACCATTACCGAGACCTCCTCTCCCTCCTTTCATCTCTCCCATCCCGCAAAGAAAGGATGAAGAGATGCGCCAAGGAGGGATGCGGTAGCGGTGAAGATGATGGTGTGGGCCGGTTTTGTGGAAAAACAAGCAATGTACTTATGAAATTGACGATAAATTGGGCAGCCCTACAAGGCCTTGTATTGTGACTCATTCATTACCGGACGCAATCTTGGTCTTCAAAAGTGGTGTGCAAGACAACAGATTTACATTTGCCAGAAATCATTTTTTGTGTGTGACTAAGATTTGGCAAATTTTACATTGATACACTTTAAATGAGAATGGACTCTTATTTCATGACTAACATCTTGTATTTTTGTTACAACGATACAATGATACAATTACGTGTATAAGAATGACTCAAGGCATTATAGCGTGGAGTCATTGTACATAATACGATGTTTTAGTTTGGCTGTTCTGTCTTGTGTTTTTGTGCATTGAAATATAATAATTCTATTTTGTAGTTAAATGTAGCATAGTTTTCAGAAAATCAGTGACAAAAAGGCATGGTCTTTTTATTAGATGATAAAATATTATTTTCCAAACCATCCTTGTTATTCAAAGATTAGGAACAATTTTTTGCATGAACTCGCACTGAATAGTAGAAGCTCTAGTGAATTACTCATTGTGGAAAAAAAAGTTATTCAATAATCAGTGCTATCAAATTACACAAAGTAGATGAAACATGATATAAAAAGACTTTTTGTGTCGAACGTAAAAGTACATTCAACACAGCATTTCTATACATTGCATGAATTACAATGCAACTGTTACAATTTTATTGCCTTGCAGAAAATGGAGCTGCATGCGCTCCACGCTCCACGTGGAAGCATGTTACTACATTTGTATCGGGCGGGCGGATAATCAAAGAGCTACAAATATAAAAGATGTATTCATGAGCAAATAAATAAAGGAAAGAGGGAGAAAAGCATCAATACTTCAACTTAAAGAGGAATGCCGCTCTAAGAGAGGGGAAAAATACAAACATGCCAGATATGTGCGGCATTGTTGGCAACAGAAAACAAATCAATCACCTTTTGAGCGCTAATAGGACATGGGATCAATGCCCAATTCCAATCTTTGAGTGCCACCTTTGTAATAAGTCTGGACCTACTACACACTGGTTCCCCAGGGAGTTATACATGTATAGTTAATGTGCTTTTTGTTTCCGCTGGTCAAAATAATTAGACATTATACATAAATTATGCATAAATGTGCATTCTTTGTATATCTTTTCATACACTGCTATAGTAGTAGAGTTATGTGGTTTGAACTTAATAGATATAAACGTTTTTCTATCTATTCACTTTGTACACCAAAATTGTAAGCTTCAAATTGAATAATTGCCATTGCTGGATACAAAAAGTGCAGTGAACACAGGCCAAGGTTTGCCCAACATGGTATCAATCACAGTCCCAGTGGAATACTATATACCTTAACCCATTGAGAACTGGGCCTCGCTGCAGAAAGAGTTGCAATCTATTGTAAAGTTGTAATTAATTGTATGTCAACTAATCTTTACTAAATGCGCGAATCTGATTGGTTGAAACATGCAAAGTTTCTGACTTACAATCGATTTTATCTCTTTCTGCAACGAGACCCTGGTGCAGTAAATACTCTGACTGGGGTCGATGGAAAATGTGTGTTATTCCAAAACTAAGGAAATCATCTCTATTGGGTTAAGGATACTATACAAATACATCAGCTGAAATATTTTGTTCGTGGGTGGATATTAGTTGAAGAATAACCTAGTTTGTCATTTATCAGTTTAAGAAATCAATTGCTGTTTTGTCCTTCGTGTTGTAGGTAACAACCCACGTAATTACCCCACAGAGATTGAGTATTCCCAGTGGGACGCTTTGTAAATGAATATTTCTATGCACCCAGTCAAATTGTTACAGTACTGTACATATTTTTAGACATATTTATGGCCAATATAATAACTTCATGAAAGGGATAACTGAACAATATTATGCTTCCAGTCAACAACTTCACAATTAATCTTTTTTTTGAAATTTATTTTGTAATAAACTGTGTTTGGAAGATATTTGTCAATATATTTGACAATGACCTTCAGTATGGCACACCCAATTTAAATCCTCACTGTCGGGGACACAATGCTTTGTAAACAACAAATGATTACAGTTACTGAAGTTAATCAATTAACATCCTTTTTATCGCCTTTATTTCATTCAATAGTATGTCAACATATTTGACATAGTTCTAGTTTCCAGACTGGCAAAATAGATCCCCTTTGTCTGACTTGATGGATATGTTGAACACTTGATTTGCACTCCATCACTTGGCTTGCAAAGTGTTCATCACTCGGCTTTCTACACCCCTCAAAAAAAGTTCTGCAATTTAAGTTTGAGCGTTCATGTCTCTCTTGTCCATATATATATGATCTTACATGAATTTGGTATCAGAAAAATCTGTTAATATTCCTGTTTACATTGATGCCCCATTTGTAAAAGTCAGTGAAAGGGAGGGAGTAGGAGGGGTATAGTCTAGAGGTATAGAACCATAGGGAACTATGCAGTACGCAATGCTAAAAAAATTAGCGCAGGCCTGCTGGCCCAGGGCACTGGCCCAAATGGGAAACCAAATATAACAGAAATTGTAATTTTGTCTATGTTTGGGCAACCAGATTCACGTTTAAGGCCACTAGCATGTGAAAAATCCTATTTTTACTTGCCCGTCTGGGCCACAAGGCCAAAAAGTTAGTTTCTAGCGTTGTACTTGTAGTATGGTATCGCTATTACATTGTATTTGTAGGTCCCAATCAAGTTTGCGGACTCGCTTCATCTCAGCGGGCTATCAGCAGGCTATCAGCACCTGGGCCTAACAACGCATGTCACTGGGGGGACAATTGGATCAGGCGGATGCGTAAACGAGGGGGCGGGATCCACCACGCCATGCACATCTGCAAAACAAATTCTGTCACGTTCCTCACCTCATGTCGCCTCCTCATGCCCCCCCCCCTTTGTTATTCCATCAAGATGGAAAGTTCTTTGCCAAAACTTGTTGTGTAGGTATAGGTTGAAAAAAAAAGAAGTAAATATGCAGGTTTATAATCATTATTTCCTCCCTTTCTCTTGTCTGTTTCCCCCAACAATATGGAAAGTTCTTTGCTATTCAAGTATACTGTATATGGTTTAAATCTGTATACATGTATATCTACATACAGGTATTCAAAGGGATCTAGTAACTTTGTTGACATGTGCAAAAAGTGATGAGTGGTTGATACTGTCCACTAGGTGTTGTGTGAACATTTCAAGTGAAATGACTTTATATGGCCGAGTAATGAGCAAAAATGCAAAGTGACATTCACTAACTCATTGCACTTACTTTGTACACGGTTCTGACGATCCATTGTATAATTTGACATCTGAACACTTCAATCGTAAATATCTTTTTAACGAAAGGGAAATGTGAAAAACCGAAACCTGTCCCATGCTTTTTTTGTTAATAAGAATACAACAAGGTATAAGGGAACCGCTAGATTTCCATTTGGATTTTGAGGATTTGGACAATGTTACTATCCTTTTAAAGGAAGCAAACTATGTAAGTTACAAACCAAGGAACCATCAGATGCAACAAAAGAAATTTCTTTTTAGATTTCAGCATCAAGCACAAACTAACATGTAACATAAACATACACATACAAACACACACATAAATAACCACACATACACACACACACACACACATAACTAACCACACATACAATATCCTCAACACAAAACTCCTGACACAAACATAGCCATCAAATGCATGCAGTACATTGTAACTTCAGTTCAGATGAGGGAAGGCAAATGTGGTCCATTATCTGTACAATCATTATTCAGACTTACCTCAGTAATTCTGTCATGGATGTGCAGCTGTGATCTGTCTGCAGGCCCGCTCTCGTTAATTCTCGACACTATTATCCCTTCAGAAGTTCCATTTTCGCCCTAGAGAGAAAAATGACATGATTAACATCAAAATTAACTAATGGACATAAATCATGTCGTTCGGTCTTTAAAATAATAAGAATTCTTGTATTTCCCATTGGTATGCTATCTCTAAACACCCTAATGACAATGGTTACATATAAACATAGTATATTCCTCTTCCTCGATGTCCCCCCCCCCCCCCCCCCCCCCTCTCCATCCCAAGCACCAGGGTATGGGGTAAGAACAACAAATATTGAAACAATTAACATACAGTAGATCTACAAGTAATTGGAATAATTATTGTCTGAAATAAACCAACACATTGTACACTTTATCTAATTTAGATCAATTAATTAAAACTTAATATTCAGATCAATTAATTAATATCAATATATTAATACGAATGATAGCTACCTATAAAATGCACCTTGAGAAATACAGGAAATCCCATAGTCTCAATCACAAACACAATGCACTGTAATCATTAGAGAGTTAATTCTGAAAAACACATACGGATCTAGTCTTCACATAATAGTTCTGGCTCTTAAACTCAACTGGCCATCCCCCAATGAGGGATGACACAGGTATAAAGCAAAGCACAATACGGGGAGAGAAAGGAATCCAGCCTGTCAGTCTAGCTTTCAGCTTTCATGCGTCCACAATCCATCCGGATGACAACTATTTGTGCTTCCACCCATTGATAACTTCTCATCTCTAGCTAGGGGTGGAGCCACATAGGACCAGGAGGGGACATGTGCACCCCAACAAATTAAAAGTGTCCCGAGTAAAATAATTTCACGGGGGCTCGGGGCAAATTCGCCTCAGAAACGCCAAAAAGAGCCCCCATAAATTTGTATAGAGCTCAATGCAAAACAAATTTCACAGTGTTATTTTCATGTAGGCAAGCTTGAAAAGGAGCCCTCAAAAAAACAATTTGAATTTTACCCTGTGCCCCCTAAGATGCACTCTAGAAAATCATTGGCACATTGGTGCATCCTTCGGCTACTAAATGCCCCCAAAACGATTTGTGACCCCCTTCCCCCCACCCCCCCCCCCTTCCCCCACTCTCCCCGGACCCAAAACAAGCTCTGCCTTCCCCCTGATGCCATCCAACCAAACAAAATACCAGCTTTGCCCCTACTGGTCTCAACCCAGTACTAATGTACAGAGATGACACACACAACCTATAGATGTGCTGAAGGTGCAAAGTGAGTTCTATGCCCCCCTAATTTCTCCCAGCTGAAATCTATTTGTACTTCCGCTATCCATTCTTTCGTTTTCTCCATCCGTCCATTAACATCTCTTGCCAGCATCAATGTTCATAGATGACACGTCTCATGGGCTCAAGGTGCAAAGCGATGGACAGTTGATAATGGATGGGGAATGTGGTGGAGGAAGTGTACCATTACAAAGAAGGAAAAACAAGCAAATAAGAGCATCATGTAGTACCAGGGAAAACATTACAATGTTGTTGATGTTTTTTGTTTGTTTGTTTTTTGTTTTGGTTGGGGGGGGGGCTACTTTTCAAGCTTGCCTGCTTGAAAATGGCACTCTAAAATTTGTTTTGCATTCAACTTTATGCAAATTTACTGAGGCTCTCTCATGATTTGGGGGGCTAATTCACCCTGAGCCACCATGTATTTGTTCACTGGTACATACTCTCTGAAAATATTGAACACAGGAGAAATAAAAAGGACAAGTACAAGTAACCATACACATGTACAGTACAGTACTACAGGGAGCAGATACTGGGTTGATTATCGGGAGGCGGCAGAAGACAAAGAGAGAAAATGAGATGAGATGAGGAAGACAGTCAGTCCTGATGGGTGGAAGTGTGGAGGAGATAATTGAAGATGACATGGTTACAGAACAGGGGCAAGGTACAAGTACATGTATGGATGATATTTTAAAGGGAATGGAAGTGCAGGCTAAGGACTAGGGCCTATGGAGACTGCCCAGGATACAAAAGGAATTTAATTGTCCCTTATAACTTTTTTTCAATGATTATACAAAATAATGATGAGTAACTGAAAGATTTAAAAAGGGGAGAAAATAGGTAGGAAGTGATACATGATGAAATTAACCCATTAAAGACTGATGGATTTTGTATAACATGCAATCTCCATAGATACATGTAGACCAGAGAGGTGGGCCGAGTATTTGCAGGGGACCAGTCCTGAACTGGTACCAACAACAATAACAGGAATATGAAAGAGGAATGAAAGAGGAAGGAAGATGGCTAGGACACAGGGTAGAAAGGGAAGAATACTACAGAATTATGGAGAGAAAGAGACAGAGACAGAGAACAAAAACAAGAGACAATCTTCAGGACAGTTATAAATGCATATTTTCTCAAGACCTGGACAAAGATACAAGCAGGGGGACAAAGATAGCTGAGGAGATAGAAAGCAAGCCCCATCCCATCCCCATCTGCATATCTATCATCTTGAGGCATTCCTTGGTGGGCTATGTTTATATAGCACGGATGAAAGAGAAATACAGTACAGACCCAGTTCCAGCATATAATACCATTTCACATCTAGTAACCCTAACTCCAACCAAAGACCTAAATTCAAAGGTTTGACTAATAAAGTATGTTAAAATGATGGTAAGCCACATGTACTCTTCGGAATAAAACATATATTCAAAAGCAAAAAACAATTAAATGTTTCAGGCTTCCAACTAAAATTCATATTGATTACTTCAATATCATATCAACTGCTTCATATTACTGATTACGTGTATCAAAAGGTATGCCTTTTATAATGAACTGTTTCAACAATCTTACAAAGAAACTAACAGCTTTCCTTAATTGTTAGCTCCAACTTAGAGGTAAGTTCAACTTAAAATCTTTGTGAAACACCCCCAGTACTCCACCTTCTAGATCTGAAAGGGGCCCTATGTTTGGTGTACATGTAATGGTTGACCGCAACAGAATAATCGCCTAATGGTTAATGGTCCCAAGTCCATGCGCTGGACAGTTCTGACCTCTTGTAACAACAATGCTTCCATTTTGCCTGCTTCCCTGCATGATTTAGTGCATTGTGGCTGGATACAGAAATATTTCAATATCACAATATACACGCCTACATGGTGTACAAAGCTGCAGTTAGCTAGTTTTGAAATTCATGGGTTGAATTGAAAGAAAATATGTGTTAAATTAAAATCATAATGAAAGGAAATATAATTGTAACAGGGCAAAATACCACATTATTCTGTATATAAGTATTTTAGATATAATCCCCAAACACATTGATTCCGAAATACTTCGATATCACAAAGTCTGCATAGTGCATACACGCCTACATGGTGTACAAATCTGCAGTTAGCTGGTTTTGAAATTCATGGGTTGAAAGAAAATATGTGTTAAATTAAAAAGTAATGAAATGAAATATAACGCGGGTTTCGACCGCTATGCTTTTACTTCTTCAGGTAAATCTTTTGTAAATGATTTATCCTTCACGCCTAATTAAGACCATTACCAACACAACACAAGTTCTCTATTGTGTGGAACTCCTTGCTGTATACACTTCAGCCAACGTACTGCCTTGATGTGGGTATTTCACGTTCAGGACTGATTGATTTTGCTTCAACATGTATTCTCCATAGACCTTAGCCCAATTATTTTCAGAACCAGTCCCGAGGCTGAATGGGTTAATATTTCTTTGTTTTTCATAAAATATTTTATACAAATCTTTCGTTCCCTTCTTTTTTCTGACCTGCTGCTTGAGACTCCAGCATATCTCCCAAACACAGGACCACTGTGGAATGTAAATTACCACTGGAATTTTGTTCAAGGAAATGCATTGAAATAGGAATTTAAACAAAAATCAATCACAACATCTGATACTTTCTTGGGGAATTGAAGCAACTATTTCTTGGTCCAGGAGCCCTGACCTTTCCATGCCATATGCCAGGTCCAATTTAGTCTAGCTCCTGTTTGTCTCAGTGCCAAAGTTGTTCCAAGGAGGTTCTAGGTTGTTCCAAGTCTTACTCCTGGATAGTGTGTCTCCAATAATACATGTATTGTAGAAAAGGGGTATCCACTTTGAAAACAAAAAATAGTTTCTAGTTTATTGGTAAATTTCATTTGTAAACATAGTTCAATAGTATGCAATGGATTATTTTAAATATATAAACTATAGTGGGCTATCCTGCCCCAAGACTATTAAAAAAAATGTTGGTGTATCCTCCATAGACCCCATATCTGAAATGTACCCCCAAGTCCAAGGAACATCTCATAATGTAACAATTCTAGACTATAATATACATAGATATAGATTACAATATATTTATTACGGCCCCCTTTTTACCAGCTATAAGCCTTGTGTGCACCTGCCCCAAAAGATCTCGAACTAACTTTGAAATGAAATCTCACTGGCTAAAATCTGGGGAGATAAGTTTTGTCACTGGGCACTATTAATCACTGTCAGTCATTCAAATACAACACATGTCTCTTGCAGATCAAAATCACTTGGCACAAAAATGTTATCATAAGAAGTTCTCTATTAACCCTATGACTGTTTGATGTTGGTATATTACTATTACATTCTCTATCTATGATCTCAGTCCAGGTAGTCTGGGTGTCAGGACCATGCAGTCCCAAATGGGTTAAACTCTCTGCAGCACTATGTGATGGATTCCTTACACCTGCGCTAATAATCTCCTGAGACTTCGGTCACGGAATTTGAATTTGGAGTTTCTGAGAAGCTGAAATTTTATGCTTGCTCACTTCAGCGGGAATACTAAACTGTGATGTTCTACTACTGCACAACATAATCTTTTTGTCTAGACTTATACACTAAACATGTATCTTTCTTTCAATTTTTATACATATTGTGTCTTATCAACCATAGTAAGTTTGATTCAATTCAAACTTGAGAACGAATATATTTTACTAGATGGATCTTCGACTGCGTGCAGTTGAAATGATGCCTCCGCTATCACACGAAATAAACAAGCACTGAATTATAATTCTGTAAACTCTATTTTGATGGTTAATCATCATCCAGATTTTGAGATATCACAATTACGAGCTATTTTTGCACATAATGAGTCATGTGACCTTGACCTTATGACCCCAAAATTGTGTTGCTACATCAGCTCCCTAACATTCAGGTACCAAGTTTGAAATCTGACATTCATTTCTTGAGCTACAATCACAAGCTATTTCTCATATGAATTATGTGACCTTGAACTTTGACCTCATGACCCCCAAATGATATGGCTACATTGGCTTCCTAAGATACATTCAGGTACCAAGTTTGATTGAAATCTGAAATTCAGTTCTTGAGATTTTGCTATTACAAGCTATTTTTGCACATATATTGTGCCCTGTGACCTTGACCTTTCACCTCATGACCCCCAAAATCTAAGCAGATCATTGTCACCCCAATATGTAAACTCATACCAAGTTTGAAGTTGATCCGTCAACCAGTTCTTGAGATATCGGGACGTACCCACGGACGGACGGACAACCCAAAAACATAATGGCCCAGATTCACAAAGCAGGTTTGTAGAAGGTTTGTACTAAACCATGGTTTATCCATGGTCTACATCTATGGAGTGCTGCTCGTATACAAGTAAAACAATTTCTAATTTCTAATGATAACCAGCAAATTTCACCATATGAGAACACCATTTATGATTTATTTGGTGCATTTTGTAAATTATGTGTACCATCAACATTGTTAACAAGTAAGGAGTTTACATTCTTTCTCCATCAGTTTACAAATGGCACTCCATAGATTTAGACTATGGATAAACCATGGTTTGTACAAACCTGTTTGGTGAATCCGGGCCAATGCCTCCGGCCAAAGTGGCCGAGGCATAAAAATGAAGGGACTAAAATCTGAATGTCCATCAACAAGCATCTACAAACACTTGAAATACATGATGTATGGAAACATCTCCAAACCCATGTAACATTTTACAATTCTTTATTCTCTTGCATAAGCCTACTCACGCGCTGTATGCATTTGGGCTTTATAGTCCCATAGGTACATTTCCATATTTGGACACCAATGTACATATAAATATAGGGGCTTACATAGTGCTTACATACATCACATGTGGTGTACCAACACCTCAGGTTAGTCTTCTAATCTAGACTCAATCTATCAATTTATAAGCAATTTTTGCACAGTTGGCAGACTATTGATATTATATAGAGTACAGAGTAAAATTTAATAATGTCCCATTTTCTGTGTGGATGGTGTGGGTACATACCAACAAAATGCACATCAAGAACTTATCATATTGCGGAGTCTACTTTTATTTAATAACTCGTACCTTTTCTACGAAAATTATAAGATTATATACAAAATCTGATACATATTTTAAAATCAAACACTTATATCTAATTAATACTTTGCCTTTTGTCTTTCGTAATGATGATTGATCAATAGAGTATTGTTAAAAAAAAAAAAAACTCAGTTTGCAATTTAAAGAAGTGTCCTATTTGAGTGAGTCATCACCAAAATGAACAACCTTTTAATTTCTGAAAATAAGAAGACATTGATATGCCTATCGTTAAATGAGAGTTAAAACAAGCCTTCTCTCATTTCATCTAAAATACATTTATAGAAATAAAACTTTGAGAACAATTCCAGCGTTAAAAAAAAGAGATTACTTCATTTACATGCCCTACAGAAAGATAGAAACAGCTGTCAGCAACGGGTTGCTAAATTTGCATAATCTCTCCTCTCAAAATATTCAAGAACTTGAATTGTTTGCACTCTCTCGGGCAAGAAAATTCATCATGTAATGAATAAAGAAATAGGGGAGACAACAAAAAAAAACACCAAAATGCCCAGTGTCGGTTCTTTTAATCTTTGTCATCCTTCTCAATTACATACTGTCATTGCTCCATCTGAGATTTTGGAGATGACAACGATACCCGCCCAGATGAATTTGGACAGGACCCAGGGGCGATACTTCTGAGTTTTGATGTACCCGGTATCTAAGTTGATGGGGGAACGTATATCGATACAGTGGATTCAAGTTTCACTGCATCAGAAGTGTTCAGCACTATATTAACAAGATTTGTTAAAATTTGGAAACAGGATACATCAATGAATATATACCACCATCAAACAGATATCCATGAAAATTAATGGAAAATGTGTTCGACAATATGTAGTGCCAGAAGTTTCATAGTTTTCATCATTTTCATCAGACTGGATACTAGAAACTGTCATTGGCACTACGTAGAAATCATTTTTAAAATGGTGCACATTTATATGATCTATAACAATATGATTAGTTCCATCATCAAATTTGTCCTGACTAATGGAAAATATGTTTGGTGCTTTGTAGCTAATCATAATGGTATAAATGTTTTGAAATTAACAAATAATCTGTTCAGAATTAACTATGTCATGAAATGACTGCAAACAAATAGCTATAATTAAAATCAAAACCTGTAAAACTGTTTTCAATCATTCAAGTTTTGATGATTTTCAAGAAATAAAATGTACAGTATATATATACAGGCAGGTCCAAGCTATTTGACTTGTGACGTACGGGACATTCACAGCTTTCAATCGAATATTATTCAAAGGAAGGAGCTATGATCTGGAATCTTTTTGGTGCTTTGGAAAGCTACTTGTAGTCCCTTCCTAAACTGCAAAAAAAAAATATTCAAAATGCTCATTAAAATTTAATTATGCTAATAAATATGCAGCGTACGGGACCAGAGAAATTATGACTTTTAAAAAAAAATGTGTATTGTGAAAACTCTCTGAATCTACATGGCAGATAACAACTTATTCCTGATATATGCATTTAGTAACCATTAATATACGCACTGCAAAAAAAAAAAAAAAATTATGACCCTTTATCCCATGATAATTAATGAAAGAAAATAGGTATGCGCGTGACGTACGGGACATGTGACGTACGGGATATTTTTCCCTCATGTTTTATTTGTCATTTTCCTGCTTTTATTTTTAAATCTTTGGGTCCATTTTGCAATATATTTGTTCTTATTGTATTTATTCAATATTGTGATGATTTAAAACTCAAAAACAGCTTCCGCAATACATTATAATAAGACTTTAACAAATTGAAGCTCTGAAATCCGATAATTTGCATTAATTATGCTAATTACTAATTAAGAATTAATATTTGATTTGGCTTCAAAAGATGTGGGATACATCTATCTGATGTAAATTACTTTCAATATTGACAAAAAAGATTTGAATATGAGAAAATTAAACAGAATCATCATAAATTTGGCAACTTACATGAAATCCTACACATGGGACTATTTAGAAGAAAAACTAAAAATATTTTGTGCCTTTTTAGCACTTTCTTGCAGTTTTTGAACCTGTTTGGAAGGTCTCGGTGTACTGAACCAATGTAATACTATATTTCCTTTATTGACATGCAGTTTCCCTACTCAAATTGACTGTCTAGTAAATATTTAGATAATTATTTAAAGGTAATTATGAGGTATTTCAAATTTCCCCCTCCAGACACATTTTCATCAGTATGTATAACGCGAAGTATGATGTGGTAATTATGTAATTACTTTTAGAGGTAACTCCTAAAGGTAAGACCTATTTATTCTGAAATTTTAAGAGTATCTAAGCAAGAATTATTATGATAATCAGTGGTAAAACACAAAACAAATAATTTTCACCTGGCTTGCCATTGCTTTAACACTGAAAATGTCCCGTACGTCACACTTTTGTCCCGTACGTCACATGTCTTAATTAGCTAATAAAATCAAAACGAAAAATGCTGTTTTCATAAAACTTAGCTAGCCAGTCAAGAGTATGATAAATTAGAACTTCACAAAATATGAAAGAAAAAAATTCAGTGTTTCATACTGAAATATAAAAAAAGGTGTTCATTTTTGTGACGTACGGGACATTGCAGTTTGGACACGCCCTTATTAGCATAATTAATTAATTTTGACACTTAAAAATTTGGTCAACTATTGCTAGTGATTAGTTTTACTAGTCCCCATATATGAAATTAAAGTTTGATTGATAAAATTAAAATTAAAAATAGAAATACAATGTCCCGTACGTCACGCTAATATTTGAAATAGCAAATTAGATGCTCACTACTCGTTAAATATGCATATTATGCAAATTTCTGTACTAAAAATCTAAACTTCAGACTTTTAGCTTTGAAATGATACCAAATTTGTAAAGCTAAAATGAAGATGAATTTTCACCATCAAGGGGGACATTAGCTTGGACCTGCCCATACCTGTATATATATGAAAATCCTACACTACATTTTCAACATGCATGTAGATCTTACGCAAATTGATGAAATTGTATCAAACTTGTCACAGATTTTGTATAGTACCAAGCCAATTGAATGTTCACTTCACTGAGTCATAGTACACAATTACCTGTACCGTATATATCTACGGATCATCTGCTCATTTATGAAGTACATGTAGCTTTCTATTCAAACAAATCCCATCTGATGGCCTGGCCCATTCAGTTTCATTTGTACTCAAATCTCCCCAAATACTCTCATGGCTGTATAGGATATCCCTGATACAAATACATTTTTATTTGAATAACTTATGAGAGTATACTCCAATGGAAAATAAAAAGTGCTACATCCGAACTACTATGTTTTTTCAATATGTAATATATTTTCTTGCAAATAATTTTCTTCTTGATTACATTAATGGATCATGTGTAACTTGCAAGAAAATTGTAGTTCTAACAAAACAAAAAGTCTGTCAACCAGACAGACTGGAAGAGTACAAATGTCTGTACAATTTTGACTGGATAGCTTCAAAATGGTACCATACTTGAGCATGTTTGCACAAAATGCATCAATGCATTCGAGTAATAACTTGTATCAACATAACAGTTGTTATTAACAACCGTATCATTTAAATGGATCTTAAATTCCCTAGTTAAGTAGTTTTCAAATGATCTATACATGGATATATCATAACATCTCACTTTGGATATAATATACATTGTTGTTTCCCCTAAAAAGGAGAGAAATATAGAATTAAGTTCAGCTGAACTCCATCTGGCACCAGACACAATTTTCTCTGATTCAGCCCCCACTTCTTGTATGAAAGGGTGCATCTTGATGCAGGAATGCACCCACAATGACCCGAATTACACCCATTATCTCCCCCCACAAAACACCCCAGCCTCCCAATGCTAACCTTTGTGCGCCCCCCTTTGTCAGGGCGACTCGGCTCTTTCACCGAAATGGGGGCACTAAATTCCTGCGGATCTCTTTGGACTGTTCTCAATAACAGAGGTCTCATTCTCAACAATTACAGCGCCATGATTTCAGCTATATGCTGATTTGTAGCTGTTATTGGTCCGTTAATCTGCTCTAAGTGTTGCCACTGAGCTGTTCCAATGATCACCTTCCCGCTGTTCAAGAGGGTATCTTCATCATTTCAAAAGAAAGCTGGCAAACTATTAAATTTGGTTGCTTTCAGTGGCAAACAGTTAAAACAGATTAAATCCCAGGAATAGATGAACCAAGGTAGATTTGGCTCCACTCTGCATATCTCACAGATATATAAGACATCTTTGACAAAACATTCCCATCAAATCTCATAATGATACGTACACAACCATCCCTACATTGCTAAGTTGCGTCTGATTATAGCACTGTAGACGTAGTAACATAATTTGTTTTATTTTGGTATTCCCTCTAACCATTTTTCTGTGAACCTTCAAAAGAAGAATAGATAGTCAGTAAGTTAAAAATGTACAATGTCAGTTATAAAGTGTTTGACATTAAAACCATGAGTCCCATCAAATGCTAGATATATTATCTCATTTTCCTCATACTTTCCTTAATACATGCCATACATGATACGTACATAATAACTCTCCTCAAACATCGCAGTGTGAGTCACTCATAATACGTATAATGACTTACAGATGTTAGTCATGTTACTAAACTTCTTGAAGAAATTGGAAGAAATATGGCACGATGACAGTGACCCGAGATTCCACATTAACCCTTTGTTTACGTATAATAATCTAGCATATCATGAATTAACCCCTTGACTACGGGAACCGAGTGGGTTGTGTACAAAGTCTATGGAGATTTCAAAATCTCAAAGGGAACGGGTGAATAACATGGTATCGCCAATCAAGGAGTGAAAAGGATGTAAAACACAGAGGACATCAACTGATTAATGCCTAGATATGAACATTTCCATAGGTTAACATGTTCCCTTTGAGTTTGTGAAATCCCCATAGACTTTGTACACAACCCAACATGATTCCCGTAGTCAAGGGGTTATCTACCAGGTTCACCTAGGAAAAGGTAAACCCATTCAATACTGTTTATTTAGGAAAGAAATGCATTTTCCATAATTCCAACCTGGGCATTTCCAGGACCAGTTCTGAATCGGTTAACCGTTATAACCGATACACGACTATTCAACTTTGATTTACAAACATGTAACAAACGCTCTCCATAGACCATAGCCAGGGTGTTTTGGGAACCAGTCGTAGATGGGTTAAGAAGAAGAGTTTATCAATAACAACTAGACAAATTGCTACCCTCTTACCTGCAGATTCGCCCCGCTTCCACCAATTATGTTGAATCCAAGGCTTCCATCTAGCCGAGTCAAATGAATCGAGAGTGTCTCTGTGCTTTCCCATGGCTGCAAAACAAATACGGAAATAATGATACTAATTGACGTACATGTGAATAAACAAATACTGTGTATGATTATTTGGATTTTGGAATTTTGGAAAAGAAATGCACCAAAAAGATGCAAAAAGATGAGGAAAGAAGATAGTAAGGAGTACAAGTTTATAGGATCAGTTATTTTGTAACACTTCATTTTTCATTTTCATTTTCATTTTTCCTGGAAAGAAATTTGAAAACACGAAATGTAAATTAATCAATGACATAAGTATTACTATGTTTTCAATTAACATAAAAACATCCTAAGCTCTAACTAATAGAATAAATGGAGCTTATTTAAAGCAGAATAGTGGCAAGTTAAATGGACATAACATATAACAATGGTTAAAGGGTTCTTGAAAGTTGAAACAAATTGTATTTGTGTATTCCATGTGTTCAATTTGATAGGGAAACTGAAACTGAAATAAATATGATCTAATGAGTGAACATTCACAAAAATAATAATAAAGGTTCTATAAATAACCCTACAGGTGACCTTACCAGAGTTCATTAGTTTCTCAGCAGTCGTCAACACTGACACATGCCAACTTCTTGTCAAATAAAAGAGCTCACAATGTAAATATGTACACAATCTTCACGCTCGCTTTCACAGGGCCTTGATCATTTCATAAATGTTTCAAAAGAACATAATCTAAGAATAATTACCAACATCAAATCATTCTTTGTCAAGAGAAGGGCATGACCTAAATATAATCCAGTCTAGTAGTAGAATCAAGAGTGTTCATTACTTAGTGTTATTTAAAACCAGTCATTTTACGTCAACACTTTGTTATGTAAATGTACTTAGGGGTTCACGTTTCAGCCAACCAGTTTTGTTCACATCAATTAAATTTAATCAAAATAATGCTGAATAAAGGTTACCATTTTATGAAATAATTCAAAATATTTCAGTGCTCTCACTAGTTTATATCTTTCTATCCTACCTCTTGTCTTGAGTTATTCTATAGTATTTCAGACTCTTGATTTTGCTTCTTTTTTGTATACCAGGCATACCTAAATAATGAATTAATTAGTGCATCAATTGTTATGCGACAGAAATTTTGAGGCCAATTCTGGCCGGATAAAATTATGCTCCAATTAAAAAATATATGCCACATTGATTTTATGTTTAATTTAAATTTAATGTTAAGGCCTATAAAGTTAAACCAACATGTAGATCATTGATTGTTTATCAAAGAACAAAAACTTAAAAGATAAACAATTTGATCACACACATAGACACACACCCACACACATACATACATACACAAACAGCCATACAAAATACCAAAAACAAATTTGACCTGAACATGCCCTGTATAGCTGAACACATAGAAACAGTGCTATTCATTCATCACTCATTATAATCCTCTAATCTGAGAGAACCAATACACCTTTGTGTCCATTCTGTCTTTTTATGTCTCTTTAATCTCTTCAGTCTCCTCTTTTAAAGGGATATATACCTTTAGTAACTTTGTTGACATCTGAAAATGATTGATCAAAAATGTATATCCCTGACCTGATACATACATATCCACTGAGTGATGTGTGAAAATCGCATGGTAAATAAAATGTTACCTATATGACTGGGTAATGAGTGAAAATGTGAAGTGATATTCGCTAACTCATTGCACTGACTTTGTTGCACATGGTTATGACTATCCAGTGGATAATTAAAAATCTGAACACTTCAAATCAAAATATCTTTTTAACAAGAGGGAAATTTGAACCACCAAAACCGGTTGTATGCTTAATTGATAATACAGATACAACAATATGATGAGAGAACCACTGGATTTCTAATTAATTGTTGTGGATTAGACAATGTTACTAGATCCCTATAATCTCTTCAGTCTCCTCTTCCCTTTTTTACTCAAACTAGATTCAAGACACGGTGGATTACCCTCACTGGCAGGTGACCATGCGGCTCATTGTGGTGGGCAAGCACTGGTCCACTGGAGCAGGGAGTAAACATCCCGTCTCATAACACTCATGCTCCGAGAAGTACGAGTAACACAAAAATAAAATCAATTGTGAAGTTATCTATAAACATGTACAATGTATTCGCAGGGGACAGAAACAAAATATGCTATCTTCTTGTACTACTATGCTTCAAAGCGAAGTTGTTCTTCTTTTATCTACATGTAGATCTCCCATTCTCTTACTGTTTTCCTGCACTCAGCCAACTTGTTCTTCTTTTCTCTCACTCCTTTTCCCTTCTTTTAGGCATTAGTGTTTTACTGAACTCAAGTTGATCTTTTTGCTCTTTTTGTGATTCTGTCCCTCACTCTCTCTCTTCTTTTCTCTTTATTCTATTTTTACACAGTATTACTTTATCAACTAGGTTGTACCTCTTTTCGTTCTCTTTCTCTCTCCCCTTCTCTTCCTCCTCACATTTTCTCTCCATTTTGCAGTGCAACAGAATGACAAGGTCATCCCTTCTGTAGCTGAATTCAATGATGCTGCTGTTTACATGATCAATACAAAAAGCACTGACAGTGCGTGCAGGTATAAAAATAAGGCCAAACTAGCGAGCGGAGTTACGCTAGGTGGAGCGTGCAGCGCAAATCCTTCCTACCCTTTTTGTTTCTTCCCACTCAAAAGTGCAAAGGGGCAAAATAGAGAAACAATCAGACATCACAACAATGAAGCTGGGGACGGAAATAATTATTTGATTGATGTACTCGGGGAAGAGCTATCTGGCCATAACGGAAAAACCGACCATGTGATGAATTTGATTTTACAATGTTCTAGGGATGCATGTGAGAGACGAGGGGGGCTTAGCAGAAATGGGGTCCCACAAATTGCACCCTTCTCTCAGGCATTCTAACCTAGCTGGCACTGCTCTGTGCTAAATTAACCAAACTGCCAAAGCTTCCTGCCGCGTTCTTCTCTTCGCTTCACAAGATTGGTGAGGTTTGAGCAAGAAAGGTCCTTCCAGGGGGCTGAACTTGAAGGCGGGGGGCCTAATTACGCAAACTCGGGGAGATGGGATTTTCATAATTTTGTTGAATGGCTGGAGCTGTAGTGAAGCATATAGTTGGTTACCAGGCATCTATACCTTTACTGTGCATTGAACACTTTTACAAATATATAGATGTAAAAACACAAACATAATTTTGCACAATACCTGTGCCTTGGTCATTTGTGAACTTTCTGTGTGGTTTTTTTCTTCAAATCAACATATCTTTCAAATGGTAATTTAAAAATGTGTGTCATATTTATTTAAAATGCATTACACTTTACAAGTAAAAAAGCAAATTATGGAACTATGGAAGTATTGTACAAGTGAATGTGAGTATGTGTGGGAGGGGGAAGCTCTATACCCCTCCAAATAAACTTACAAATATACCAAGTTACAAATAAACATTTCCACACACACACACACAACTTCATTGAAGTCTACATGGAATCATCATCTGGCAATTTCATTTATCCTTGATAGATTTTAAACACAAACTTGTGACAGTTTTTATTTACCATACAGCATATATATTTTCAGCATTCTATTTACATTGTAATTTGTATCTTCTAAATTATAACTCAGAGGCCAATACCATTGAAAGGAGTATATTATTTACAACTTTATAGTATACCCTAATTGTAAGATACAAGGAAAGAAGCATATTATAACAACTTTATAGCATACAAGGATAAAAAAAACCCAATCTCAGTCCACCCCTGCGAGCTAGTTATTAATGTATGAAAACTATATAGCTACATAGATAGAGCTACACCATCCAGGGGTCAGCAGCCCCCCCCCCCCCCAACACATTAAAAATTATCCTTCGTCAAAATTATTAGGGGAAAAATAAGCATTACTTTAATATTGTCTCACCTTTTCAAATGAGGCCACAGCCGATATATATTCCATCTCTGCCCTGCTCTCATTGAGCTTCTTCTGGTAGCGCAGTGCCTGCATCTGGATCTCATTCTGCAGGCAGGCTATCTGGGCCAGGAGAGCCTTCTCCCGCTTGCCATACCTCAGGGAGCTCTTCTTGAGGTGATGCTCCTGGTTCTTGATCTTGCCCTGGAGGCAGGAGACATGGGTCTGGAGACCCTTGAGGCAGTCGTGCTCCGTGCGTGTGTTGTACTGCAGCACGAGACCGCAGCCCTGCTCGCAGCGGCCAACCGGCCGGTACTCGCAGGCCTGCGTCTCGTGTTGTGCCTGGTCCTTGATGTTGACCAGTTCCTGACATCCCTTGTTGGAGCACTTCACGGGGGAGAAGTCACAGTCCTCGAGATGTTGGGCCAGCATCTGGATCTTGACTTCCTCTGGGCATCCACGGCGGAAGTTGTCGCAGCGGATCTCCAGCTTGAGGATGAGGTTCCGCAGTGGGAGCACACTGTTCAGCTCCTTGGTGGAGAACTTCTCGCATTTGAGCGGGCAGCACCCGTTCTGTACGACCCAGGGCAGCACGCAATTAGCGCAGAAGACGTGGCCGCACGGCGTGGCGAGGGGGCTCTCCAATACACCCAAGCAGATGCTGCACTTAAAATCCTCATCCACAGTTCCGGAGAAGCGATCTATATCGAAACCCATGGTCACAAAATCGCCAGAAATATGGCTCCGCTAGCCAGTTATCGGCGATGTTGTTTCTCCTCCTAACAAATTTCGTTGAAGCAGCACCGTATACTTCGCTAATGTAATTTCCTTATAATAAATCCAAGAACGCACAGTATATAAAGTATACCACCAGTATTTCACTGGTATATGATGTAGAAGCCTAAAAAGATACCATACAATACGAATCCACGGAGCGGCAGCGCACGGGTGATTGTACTCACACGACACTGCGTAAATTGTGATTTGCGGTTGAGCAACCAATATTCCTTGGTCTTTTTCGCGAGCTCTCCCAATACAAGCAAGCGCCTGTGAATGGGGGAGGCTTACTCGCTGTTTTATTGGACGACCCAACTCGCTAAACAATGGGACTACCAGGGCCGTGATTGGTCGACGGGGCACAAGACGTGCTGCCAAACTTTGGCGGCTCCTTTTGATGTGCTCGCTGTTTGACCTGGGCCAGCTCCAATCTCTAATTACACGCAAAGAGAGAAGAAACACCAAAACAATCAACCCTCCACGATCTTGCCTGTCCGCCGACACACAAAAGCGAAATGGTGTAAAATTTGCCTTTTGTAAACAATCTCCCAAGTTTCGTCTCTTTCTTCAAAGAATAGCATCAAACAAGCGGGTCTGTTTAGCTGAAAATTTATATAAGTGCCCTCGATAAAAGGGGCGATGGCCGATAATTATTATGACAATTCGAATCGAATTTGAACGTCTGATAACAACTTTGTCGGTTCCTGATGAATAGCCTTGATTGTTAGATATCGTTATAATGTCAATATGCACAGAAAACGCCTTTATATAGGACCATTATTGGTGGAAATAGTTACATAAAACGCTATAATTCGAGTGTTGACATAACACAAAAGTCTAAAACCATAATGATCATCAATATACTACAAAATATTATCATTACACCATTGATTGTAGCATAATAATGATCGTCATTAATTTGGGGGCATTATATTTCAAAATATTAATAATCATTACACCATTGTACAAAAAATAAAGATTGTCATCAATTTGACAATATTTTGGGGCAATATTTTGACCATTTCAAGGGTGTATCAATCATTACTTTAATGAAATTAGCACAAGAATGTGCGGTGCGTCCTTTCAAGTCCGTAACTCTGATTCAACCACTGCGTCTTCGATGTTTGTTAACTTTATTAGCCTGGGTCGGGGTATGAAGCTGTATTCCAGAACGTGTTGAAAATGATGATTGTTATGCAAACATCACAAAGAAATCGGGCAATTATCACCTAATGAATGATCATTTATTTCCAACAACAAACAAGATACAAGTTTACAATGAATATGAGAATACAAATTGGAAAAAGGAGGTCTACTAAAAAGCGCAATGCCTGTAGATTATAGGTCTCCTATAACTTCTCAACAATATGATCAACATTGTACTTAGGGGAAAATTACCTGGTCAAAGTAATTGGCTCAATTAACAATGAACATATGTACATTATCTAAAACTAAGTTTTGAAATTGTACAAGACTAAAAGAAAAGAAAAAAAAATAGAGGGTATACATAACTTGGGACACACTGTTACTGACATTTAGCCAATGCTAATAATTATTCGGAGGGATAAGCGTGGCATCAGACAAAATATTCAGGCAAGTGACGTCTGCCAAAGGGGTACCGAGGGGGTGGGGGGGGGGGGGGGGGGTATTTGGGGTGTTCAAACACCCCCATTGAGCGACACAATGACTGTTTTAGGTGTTCAAATACACCCCAACTATACCAAGACTTAGACTACGAATGACTGAATGAAGCTAAAATAAAAACACCCCCTTGAACAAATCTTGGGTACGTTTATGACGTCAGCATAGCCTATAGGAAGCTGCAGCCCCCGATCGTTTAACATAAATATATATCACGGCTTGTTCAGTTCCTTCAAGTAGGGCAAATGGGCAATTATCACTTAATATTCGTTCAGCAAATATATCATGTACCCGGACAAAGTGTTCAGGTAATTGATGTATAACTGTCCCCACCCACCCCCCCCCCCCCCCCCCCTCTCTACTCCCATAGGTCCATGCATGTCGTATATTTTGAAATGGCCGGGTCGGCCTTACACAAAAACAGAGAGCTCAGCTGAAGATATAATGCAGCAACTGAATGCATTTGGTTTAAATTATTATCATCATAATTCATCATAATACATCACGATCTCTTGTACAAACATATAGGCCTATACCTCTTGCAAGGAGGCATCAGTGTAAAATGGCTTCCACACTCCAAACCCTCTAAAAGTCAATGACCTCCACGACAGTGTGCATACAAAAAGCACCCACCATATACTAATTAGGATTGCATTGTCCGCTTCCTTCATGGACCATTCTCCCTCCATTTGGGAAGAAAACCCAGCTAAATATTTAATTTCCTCTACTAATTTGCGCCTTGGTCTCTTAATCAATCAACATTGGAGATCCCGAGAGAGATTAAAAGACGTCCAGCAGTTATGGCTTGGAAAAAATTACTTTATTTATGATTTATCACTTGACTGCGTTCGTTTGTGTGTGTTGTGGCCGTCTGTATAATGTGTCTGTTTCACACATTACTTTGTACTATCTGATCAATTAGTTGGGAGTGCGTGCATGCGTGCGTGCGTGCGTGCGTGCTCAGCGTGCGTGCATCCATGCGTTTGTTTGATTGTATGTTTGTGCGTTCGTTTATGCATGTGTATGCGCGTGTGTGCATGTGTAGCACTTCGTTGTGTTCACTGCAATGTGAAATAATTGCCCAACAAAGTGTTCATAATTCAGGAAGAAGCGTGCTCCAAACGACCCCTTCCCTCTATCAGTTTTCTATATACACAGCATGATGTCTATATCGCTCCAGTCAAGTTTTCGCTCAAATTTGTTTACGCTTCCCCGCATGGATCTATAGTACCGTTGTCTATAAATCCACAAAACTTGATTAGAAATCTAGAGGTTTCTTCATACAGTGTTGAATCCATGTTATCAATAGAAGAATGGATTAGGGTTTTTTTTATTTCCCTTTCGTAAACAAAATCACATATGATTAATATGTTAGGAGTTTTAATTATCCACTGGAAAGTTTTAACTGTATAACAAGTTATAGTGCAAAGAGTTAGCGAATATCACTTTGCATTTCCGCTCATTACTTGGCCCATACAATATCCATTCAACATTATTCAACGTGAATTTTCACACATTACTCAGTGGACATTATCACATCATAAAAATACACAATTTAACAACCATTCATCACCTTTGGCACATGTCAACAAAGTTACTTTAGATCCCTTTTTGTTTTTTGTTAACGTTATACTGTATACAGGGTACAAGTTATCATAATGCTGCCGCGCAATTATGATGTTCGTCCTAAAGTCATTTGTAGTTGTCGTTGTTTTTTGTTAGTTTGTTGCTTTATTTTTCACAAGGTGATCGTATAATTTTAACGCGGTTGCACTGACTGTATCGTGTTTGAAAACAATGACATCATTGACAACTTTTACATGGATTTACAATTTAAGCTAAATTGAACATGTCCATCTTGAGATGTAATCGATTAACGTTAAAGGGGTAGTTTAGTTTTGGTAGAGAGGGCGCTGCACATCACAATTTTTTTGTGAGGTAATGAAAAACTGAGTGTCGAATTTGAGAGAACATGCAATTTTAATGGCAGAATAAACTTGACTTGGTTGAAATCGACCCAGAAACGGCTGAAATATCAATAAATATATTTGATCTTATACTTATTTGGGGCCCAAATAATTAGATGATTTTTTCAAAAAATTAAAAAAATGCTTGCACTTTTTCAAAAATTTCCCAAAGCGTTTTTTAAATAGTTGTTGATGATCTCTCTATTTAATCATTATTTCAGAAAAACATCACATGCATAATTTTGTATGAAAAATGGTTGAAACCAATGCCTTGTTAGAAAGCGCCCTCTTGTGTTTTTTAATGGCTCTTTTTGAATGATAGCGGGCATTTTACTTAGTCGTTTGTAATTTTGTATACCTTTTGGAGCATGGTGGAGTTATTATTAGTTAACTATTAGTTTATAATGTTACTGTCCAGGTTTGGTTACTAAAGTTCAGCCTTACCAAAACTGTACTACCCCTTTAACTATGTTGGATGCTTTCTCAAGGGGCCGTCACAAATCACAAACGGAGCCCGCCCGACTTCTCTCCGAGCTCAAAAGGGCCAGGACTACGGCCGGTGTCTGCGCGAATACTGCGGGCTCCGCCGCGTTTTTCAGGGTTCGGCCGACGTTCGCAGGGCACCGAAACCGGCTCCCAAATCAGCGATTTTCAAACGCCGAATTTTGAGGTCGCAGAGCTCGTAAACAGGTCGCCCAAAGATCGCTCGGGCATCGGCAAGTATTCGATCGATATTCGGGCGGCAATCTGACGATTTTTGGGGCTTTAAAATTCGGAGGGAGGTCGGAAGACCTGCGCGGCCGTCGCACGGGCTCCCTACGATACCCAAACGACCTCCTCCCATATACCGCCGAAATTGTAAACAAATCACGCGTGCTTCGAGCGCACTTCGTGCTGGTGTCGGGCCGCGGTCGGGCGGCTTCTACAGGCCCCGGCCGGGCTCCTCCTGCCAACTCAGGAGTTTGGCCCCTGGCCACGGAAGACGCCCGCCCGTGCATCGACCGGAGCCCGCCCGGACGTCACCCGGAGCCCACCCGGGCGTCGCCCGGTTGTCGGACGGGCACCGACAGACCTATTTATCATCGACCGAAACTTGGACGGCGCCCACCTGTATGTCGAGCAGGTATCGCCCGACTACCATTTGTTTACCGGCGGGCCCCGGACGATTTCTGATCACTAGTGTTCAAAGGTTCCGCCCGAGCCCCGTCCAATATGTGACAGGGTAGATTTTAAAGCGAAAAATACGCTCGACTCCCTGGCGGGTTTGAAACTCGGCGACCTCCTGGCGATCCACAAATTCGGCCGGAGTCCGTTTGATTTGTGACGCAGGCATTAGACCGAAAATCGTTCGTTATAATTACTCCGCTAGCTTGACAGTCGGATCGCGGGTATTTATGGGATATAGTAAAAAATCCGATTATAATAAATAACATGAAGAGACAGGTATTTCTGTGTAATGCTTTCTATACTTTCTCACAGTTTTCATCTGCGTAAATTCGCTTGCGATCGTCAACCAAAATACAAAAGAAGTTCATTTATTTGTGTTTTGATGTAAAATAGTAATCAATAAGCGAATGAGTTCGTGTCTGATAAAAAATGCTATGCAAAGTTGTCATATGTTACTAGGCAGCCGTATAAAGAAAATATACGTGCATCGCTTGATGATAGCTCTTCGATCCCTTTCCCTGTATCGATGGTGTACTTTTTTTTTTACTGCTATGCTAGTGTGTTTATTTTAAACCTCGAAAGACAGTGACCTGTCAAGGACTGTCTGTCATTAGGGTGATGACCCAATTTGAGCTTCCTTCAAAAAATAAATCGAACCGTTAAACCCCAATTTGTTAAAACAAGCCCTATCGACTGTTACGGTGGTGTATTTTGCGACCACTATAAATCGATTTTACCGCTTTGCTTTATCGATCACGATACGTGAACCGTGATCGTTTGATTGATCGTGATTACTGTAGTGATGGACGTGCAAGGCATGGTTGGACATGATCAAACTTATAGCAGAAGAATGTTATTAAAGGGATAGTTGTGTTAAGGTATAGAGGGCGCTACAATGAAAAAACATAACAATTGAAGATTTTGTAATTATCACAATTGTAACTTAGGCCATGACAAATTAATTGTTGGATTGGCGTATCCCGCCCGCCCCTAAAAATACCGGCGCTAATGCACGCCGACCCATAGATGTTTTTCTGAATTTTATTTTTAAAAAATAAAAAATAAAAAATAAATAGAAATAATAATAATTGCAATAGAATTTGCAATTGCGATGTGTTATGTGTGTGTTTTTGTGTATTTGTGCGGAAAAAAAAGAAAAACAAAGAAAATCCCTATCTACCTACCCTAATTTTTGGTAGCCCGTTACTCCAATCCAACAATTAATTTGTTTTGGCCTTATATACATCACAATACGAAATAGTGCGTGGGCGATTGTGATTGTCTCTATTTCAGATGTAAACATTGGACATCAAACCACATGTTTAATGCTAGCCTATTTGTTAGAAGCATATTGTGGGTTTTATTTCATGCCGCTATTACTTTTCATTTTATTGGGGGCATGTGCATCCGTGTGTACCCCTCCCACACCCCTATGTTCGTAATCCCTGTGAGTGGGTGAAAGTTCGTGAGCAACTTGCTCATTGAAGGTAAAAAGCTCACCACACTGTTTTCAGAAGAAGTGGGAAATACCGACTATTATAAATCCAAAGATTTCTCCACTTCAACTTTTCCTTGCCCATTTGCGAAGAAATTCCAGAAATAACTTCCTTACCCAATTCCAACAAGAAACAAAGAGAATAGAAAGAAAAAAAAAAACTCATATAGGATAAAAGATTATACTGATCTTTTTTTTAAATCGAAGAAAAAAAACATACGCAAGAATAATAGAGTGAATCGAATAAAAGGATAAGCAGGTCCGAACAAAACAAACCTATGTCACAACACGACCAGACATTCCGGATTATAACTGCAGGGGCGCAGTCAAGGAGTCTCATTTTTGGAGGGGGGCGGGCAGAGGGGAGGGCAGTGAGCTAAGACTTAGTGGACAATGCCCCCCCCCCCCCCCCCCACCTTTACCATTGGTGTCAATATGCAACACCCAACCAAGTTACTCCTGATGTTTCTTTATTATATAAACAATTTTAAAAATATATAATTTGTATAATCAAGTATTTTTTTTATTGATAACGTAAAATATTAATTTCAAATGGGTTTCCATATCCCCTAAAGTAGTAGTAGCAAAAAGAACAACAATGACGACAAAAAACAACAACAACATAAACCACTTTACTCCATCACAGCCACAGGGAAACTTTTAAAATTTGAATTTCATTTATTTCAAACGTTATTAAAAATCTACAAAAGTACAAATCAGGTCAAAGATCTGAATCTAAACAAATTAACGAAAGTAATGGTTAGTACCCAAATAATCTTGTAAATGCTTACACTCGGGGGCCTTGGTGATCACCATTGATTCCATCTTACTTTATCAGCTTGCCCCATCGGTCTGGGTTGACATACGGTAATTCTTATTCACGCATAGAGACACATTGATTTCGCCCCTCTCTCTCACCGCCCCCCCCCCCCCCCCCCGCCTCCAATACTATTTTTGTATAGCTCCACTCACTATATCGGTTATTTCTTTCACCGTCTTGGTCCATTTCTGCAACCCCCGTGTCCGTTCTAGACACCTCTTATTCTGTTGTTTTTCCATGCAGAGATTATCCCTAAGAAGTTATAGAACCCCAACCACATCCTCCTTCCCACCACGGTCCAACCATCGATACAGACATCAACGGATGGACTATGCCCTGGTATTGCGTGTCAAGTTTGTTTCGTTTTTTTGTTAAAGGCGAAATTCATGCTTTTAGTTTGAGGTGCCATTACATAGCTTTTGAGGTTCTGCTTACAAAGAATAAAGAACACATGGCTGCTCTCTATAGGTGTAAAATGTGGGACCCGGTAGGACGTGAAAGCATCTATGTGAATAATAATATTCGTAATGCCCATGAGCCGCTTGGGAGGAATTCTCCCCGGGGAGTAAAGATGGTGCAGATATTATGTGCGGGCTGGCATTGCATCCAGTGGCCGGAGTAATGTTATATCATATACTAGGTGCTATGTAAATCAAATGAATTATTGTTATTATATAATTATGTTTTATAATAGACACAGTGTAGGCGTTTTCAGTCTCCCTAAAAGGTTGATTCATCAAAATTAAGTTGTTCAATTGAATTACCGTTTATTTACTTGTTCCTTATGTTGTATTTTATTAAAGGGATCTAATTACTTTGTTGACATGTGCAAAAAGTGATGAATGGTTGATTCAATGTATATTGTTGTTATCTGATATGTCCACTGGGTATTGTGTGAAAATGTTCAAGTTAAATGGACGTTATATGGCCGAGTAATGAGCAAAAATGCAAAGTGATGTTCACTAACTTATTGCACTGACTTTGTACACGGTTTCGACGATCCAGTGGATAGTTTAACATCTAAATACTTCAATCGTAAATATCTTTTTAACGAAAGGGAAATTTGAAAAACCGAAACCTGTCCCATTCTTCTTTTTTTAAATAAATACAAACACAACAAGGTATTAGAGAACCGCTAGAATTCCAATTGGATTTTGAGGAACAATAGTACATTTTGCCTTCGTTCCACAATTTAAAGGCATAAAGGCATCCTCTTTGTCGTTGTCATTTTGTCATTATAATGAATTACTCAACACTTATTTCAAGACTATACGACTTGAAAACAAAGTTTGAAGGTATAATGATATGGTTACTGGCTTGCCTCCATTTTGAATGGCGGTGGTGCATCCATGTCGCATTTCACATCGATGACTCCGAGTCTGACCAACCAACCGACTGGTCAAGATGGTCAAACCCCCCTTGCTGACTGATCGGGGGATTAGCGTCATTATTTTTCACAGAGCCCAGTGGCCCAAAGCCGATAATCGTTTTTCGGTCGACGTTCCCGTATTATACGCGCCGTGACCCCTTCATACACAGCATGTGTTTATTCGCGTGTCACCCAACTTCCGTTATGTTTTGTCTAGTTCTCGCCCATTTTTAATTCGAACTAATATCTAAAAAGGACAAAAAGCACTTCGACTCTTGAGGGCGCATATCACCAGAGATCAGGGCCCGTTGCAGAAAGAGAATGATACAATCACAATCGATCGTATGTTACAATTGATTAAAAGTCAGTAAAAATGCGCGTTTTAACCAATCAGATTTGCGCATTTAGAACACATGATCTGACTTACAATCGATTATATCTCTTTCTGCAGCGGGGCCATGATCGGACTTACAATTAACTTACAATCGATTGATCTCTTTCTGCAACGGGGCCCAGAGCGGTTTCGATGCGTTCTGCCAAATAAAAGATCACGAGATACCCACAAATCCTAGGTACCGGGTATCAGCACCACGCTCAGAGATCACTGGGCTTGCATCCCCTCTCAGCAGCAGTAGGGTGCATGGTCGAGACAATTACATACTTTTAAATTTATTTTTAAAATCTCTCCATTGAATTCATACTTACTTGCAAAATGACTTGCCTCCATACTTTCTCCATTTCTTTGTAACATTCTGTTATTGCTTTTCGTATAGCAGCTCAAGAGGGCGCTATGCATATACGGCTCTCAGAGCCGTACATAGACCATAACATTAGGCTCTGACCTGATCCCCTGGAAGATTAAAAGTGACCCCCTTTCTAAAATAAACATTCAACAAAGTGAGTATCAGAAATGTCAGAACCAATTTAAAAAGCCACAATGTGGTGGTTTTTTATGAATATTAAATATCATATCAGTTAAATCTCGTTTGAAATTCACCGCTCGGTTCTTTTATTTTAATGACTTTATTCATGTTATCTACATACATGTACAGCCAAACCTGTGTATAGTGACCACCCAAGGGAAACAAGACAAGTGGCCACTGTAGACAGGTGACCTCTATAGAAAGGTTCCATAATATCGTATTTCTCTGCAGGGGATCATTTCAAGTGGCCACTATAGGCAGGTTGGCTGCTATAGACAGCCAGTGGCCACTAAGACATGTTTGACTGTTGTATATCTCCAATCTCTATGGCCTCTAAATCCATATAAATATTTCTGCTCTAAATCCCTATCACGTGACAACTGTTCGATGGGCAATGGGTCAATCGCGCATATGTTTGTAACTGTGAGCGAGGTTTATTTATGTGATAAAACTGTCATCGAGCATATTCAGAGCGCAAGCGATTACTGTATACAGGATCCTATATGCACACACACACACAGCATTGCGGTGGGACACTAGGCCACTAGTTTCCTGATATTTATTTAGTTTCTGAATTAATTTTGATTAAAAAAAAGGTTTTTTTGCTTTGGTAAGCCATTCTTACTTAAATACAATGGATGTAGAATATTGTAGATTAATTTAAAGGTACAATTAACCTCCAACAGTTGATCATGTTGCACGCACACTTACTGCGCCATCTTAGTTACATCAATCATTGCCCATTGGTTTCTCCAATGTCTGTGGTGTCTAAATCCTCATTGCGCTCTAAATCTCGATCACGATGAAAGTGTACGATGAGTCAATCACGCATAGGTTTGTTTGCACTGTGAGCAACGTTTATTTATGCGATAATACACTCATCGAAAAGACTCGGAGCGCAAGCGATTATGCTGTATACAGGACCCTATGTGCGAACGCACGGCGTCGGGGAGTAGCGCTTGGCCACCATACCTTGGCTTGTCCGTTATACAAATTTGTCATAATGCAAACCCAATGAAATATCTAGTGGTTCGTGCAGGAGATATTATATGAGGTGAAGTGCAATTTATCATTTAAGCATTTTATTACCACATTGGGAAGCGCACTGGAACACTCGAGTGAATAATACATTAATCTAACATGAATTCTTTACGCCAAACACCCCCTCTAGATCGCGTCCTCTATAAATAGTCGAAATTGTTGGTTTGATTCGGGTAGGACATTATAGTAAAAATATTTATCCTCATAATCCATGACAAGTACTATACATGTATACTAAACATGTACACGCACATGCACATACATATATACACACGCACACATACACAAATACACGCGTACACATGCATAGACAATCATACACACACATACAGACAAACATCACACACACACACACACACACACACACACACACACACGCACACACACGCACACACACGCACACACACGCACACACACGCACACACACGCACACACACGCACACACACGCACACACACGCACACACACACACACACACACACACACACACACACACACACACACACACACAGACACACACACACACACACACACACACACACACAGACACACACACACACACAGTACTTTTCCAATATAATAATGATGGAATTGTTGAAGTGAAACGTGATTAGTATTATATTCATTGATTTACTGGAAGAAATTAGTACAAATAAGGGACAAATAAATATTATTATCGCAGTTTTCTTTAACATTAATTTCTTTATGGGTGCATTCAATTTACTGAGTGATATATTATCACCTCTAGAAAATCTTCGTAATTTTACTCCCAAAAAAGCAGAGCTAGCCAAACCACTGTCGCTAGCGGGCATCCGTAACTTGTTACAGTTTCGTTAGTACATTTTATTTTGACAGGGGGCGTATGTGCGCCCTTTGGCCTCAGAGGGAACACGCTTTTCGCCCCGGCCGCCTAACCCTCTTTACGTCGACAGTGCATAACTGCCCCATAATACACACGTCATTTTCACTGAGCTGAGTTACCTAGAGTTAAGATGCAGCGAAGCGCACGCATTAGCTAATCGCAATTACTCCTCTCGCTATACGATTTCACCTCATTATAACCGGTGCGATTTTCTCAGCTGCTCCGTATCGGGAACGCGAACAAAGCTCCTGCCTACTCCGCCCGCCCGGGAGAAAGATGGCAAGGCGTGGTTGAGGTCGAGACTGCGGCTGCGGTACTGCGGTGAGCGACAAACGCATAGCTGGTCGATACTTTGCATATTTTGTTTTCTTGATATAATATACAGCGGTTTTATCCATAACTTCAAGAACCATTATATTCCTGGTATATAATGTATCTATTTATTTTGTTGGAGTGACAATAATATAATGCAGACAACGAGTTCAATATAAGCCCCATGCACTGCGTAGTGGGCTTCTTTAACTGAATTTACCTCGGAATTTTCGATTCGGAACAAAAATTCATGCATGGAATGCCTGTCCCTATTATTTTTACGGCATAACATGAAAGTGAATAATTTGATGAGAATCGACGCTGAATGGCTGAACAAGCAAGCGGACATGACAGAAAAAGATCCAATCAATAATGGATGCTTTAGAGTAGTACAGGTGCTTCAATTATTGTCTTTTCTCGGAAATTGTCGAAACTGTCGATAGTATGTTACTATCTTCCGTAGATATAGTATTTTGATAACATTTGGAAAACTATTGTTTATGGAGAGCTTAATTTAAAAAAAATGTGCTAAATCTATTTGTTCAACTTTGGAGAAATTAAAGCAGCCTTATGTGTCCAACTTATACACATGCCCATGGGAATATGAAAATCGAACGTTCCATATTTTGATTTTGATTGTGTCATTTTTTTTAAAAATTTGGATTCTAGATAAATTATAGCTACGTAGCTTATTAATGTACTGATATCGCTAACTCAATTTTTTTTAGAGAAAGTGGATTTAGCGCCTTTTGGAACTAAGCCATTCATATGTAGAGTGGTGCGTCTTTTTCACAACGGCTGAAGAAATACAGTTTTGAAATATTGTTATTTTGGCGGCATAACAAAATAGTTCAAATTAGTTGATGGTAATTGAGCTGGTAAAAGTATAATTATATTATATACCAATTATCTTTTCCTTCGGTCCTAATATACATTGAAATGATTACGCATCTTGTAATAACTTTTCATCATTATTAATTTTTGTGCTCGTTATTATTTCTAAACCTGATTTTAATCACCCTAATTTACTCTCAAATGTCCTCTCTATGCTATAATAATGCGCATAATATCCATCAAGGCATCCCCTCTTACGTACCCGGAAAAAAAATTCAAATGTTTTTTGGGGCAAACTATTTTGATAGCTCATTCATAAAATTTACAGCGCAAGCTGTCGATACGTTACACCGCTAGAGCCGTATCTATAAGAACCACGGGGTTATCCCCTCAGTGGTATTCCCTCTTGCATTGTACCCTCCCTTTCCTCTTTATAATTTAGAAAAAACATACATATGACACCAATATAATGGCCTCACCACGGCCCCATGGGATTACTCCCATCCTCCTATTCACCCCCCCCCCCCCCCGAGCCTTTCAATTCAAGGGGTCTCCTCAACTTTGTATACTCCCATGTTGGGCCCTGGTTACACCACTTCACACAACGTTTGCACCCCCCTCATCTGAAATAATTAAATTTGATAAAATAATTAAAGCCATACAAATAAAAAACAACATAAGTGTGCCCCAAATAAGTGTCCCTCTAATTAGTAACCCCCCGAAAAAGCACACAATCTGGTTACACCACTCCACACGTGTGCACCCCACCCCACCCATCATCCGAAATAATTCAATTTGATAAAATAATTAAAGCCATACAAATAAAGAAACACAAATGCATGCCCCAAATGAGTGTCCCTCTAATAAGTAACCCCCCCCCCCCCCGAAAAGCACACCATTGGTCGGATGGATGAGGGTGAGATTTATTAGTCCATAATTCTATATCCATGCAATCAATCATTTAATTTCACCACCTCTGAAATTTAGAACTTTAAACTTGCAATCGACTATATGATAATTTATATAATTATAATTATTTAATTATGCCAAGCTAATGTAAACCATGGTTTAAACCACCATGGTCTACATCTATGGAGTGTCATTTGTAAGCTGATGGATAAAGAATGTACACTCCATACTTGTCAATATGTATGTTTATGCTGCACCAAATGAATGTCTATCTTCTCAGACGGTGGAATTGCCGAATTGCAGGTTAGCAAGCACTAGAGATTATATCATTAGAACTTGCACATTCTTTATTCCGAAGGTTCGTTATTCCGAAGGTTCATTATTCCGAAGGTTCGTTATTCCGAAGGTTCGTTATTCCGAACGTTCGTTATTCCGAACGTTCGTTATTCCAAAGGTTCGTTGATCCGAAAATAAAATCGGGTTCGTTATTCCGAAGGTTCGTTATTCCGAAGGTTCGTTATTCCGAAGGTTCGTTGATCCGAAAATAAAATCGGGTTCGTTATTCCGAAAATTAAATCGGGCTTGTTATAATACTATAGTTTGTGTTTTGTTTATTTAATTTACAGCCTGCATTAAGCATACCCCTACCCCTTTCCCTCCCTTGGCCAGACAAATCAAACATTTAAGTTTATTTTATCTCTTTATATGAAATTATAGCATTATAACAAACCCAAATTCATTTTCCGATTAACGAACCCGATTTCATTTTAGGAATAGCGAACCTTCGGAATAACGAACCCTCGGAATAACGGACCTTCGGAATAACGAACCTTCGGAATAACGAACCCGATTTCATTTTAGGAATAGCGAACCTTCGGAATAACGAACCTTCGGAATAACGAACCTTCGGAATAACGAACCTTCGGATTAACGAACCTTCGGAATAACGAACCTTCGGAATAATGCAACAAATGTTCGGATTAACGAACCCTATTTCATTTTCGGATTAACGAACACTCAGGTATAGGAAATTTGCGTGTTCGGAATAACGAACCTTCGGAATAACGAACCTTCGGAATAACGAACCTTCGGAATAACGAACCGCACCCCTGTAGTATACAGTCAAACATGTCTTCAGTGGGTATATACCGAGAGACACAGAAAATCTTTACTATTTCTATAATTGACGTACATGTCGGGCACATGTGTGTTATTGGTATAGAATTGATGTAATGGATGGAAAGTAAGGGGTCACTATTGAAAGATGATGGTCACTTTATGGAGACAGCTTCGAAAACTAACCACTTTTGTGCTTGAATCTGGTCAGGTGTCCATTCATAAAAAATAGGAATAAAAGTCTGATAACGACGGATACATTTGTGTCAGTCAATGACTAGGGTTTTTTTTTACATCGAAACTATGCGAAATCAGATTGTCCTACTGCAATATACACGGGGTGACCCCCCCCCCCCCCCCCCCCCCCCAAAAAAAAAAAAAAAAAAAAAAAATCCAAACTATACAAAATGGGCAGCCGCCAAGTTGTGAGCATTTACTAAGCGATTATCTCTGCGGGGCGGCCCGGACCATTAGCGGGTTGTTTGTGATCTGTCCTGTCGAGATTTAGCACGACGCAGGGAAGACTTACAACACTCATTGAGAGGCTGAATTCTTTGGATTAGACATTAATGAATTCAGATCCCCCTTTTCACAGAATACCGCAAAAGAAGATTTAATAGCACTGTAGTAATAGTAAGTATATAGCAACAGCACGATCAGCACAATCAGTTTCAGTATACATTACTACACCCCACCCCTTTCCTGAAAATGCCTTTCCTTCATATACATTTTACTTATTCAACAATAATTTTGTACAAACAAAAAACAGCACCAACAAACAACAACAAACATTAGAAGAATGGTACTTATTACTGCATTTCTTGTAACTTTTCGAAGGAGAATGAAAATACATCCCTTCAAAATTACAATTTTTGCGTTAAAAGATGCGTAATTTTGGTCCAGTGTTCCACCGCTTTAGGCACCTGTTTAAATGTTTCCTCGTTTAGATAACTTGGTGCTATCTATCGCACCTTACCATGCTTAACTCAGAAAATGGGGATTTAGAAGACAGTTTACAAAAAAGAGAGCCGACAAAAATCGGGCGAATTGATGAAATTAGCACGAAGAGCACACATTATTCATTGCTCTGTGTAAACACATCCACTCGAGGGTATCCCCTCATCGTGGCCACGTTCACACTGGAAATAAATAAGGTGTATAAGAGCTGGGTATTGGAACCAAAACGTTGGGGTTAACGCTGAATGATATCGTCTTGTATAGCCGCTGCCGCCCCCTGCCCCCTCTCACCCTCAGTCTTCTCGCCCTTTTCATTGCCCCCCCCCCCCCCTCGGACTGGACAAAGCTCGTAGGGGGTCCATGACTCGAGTGATTGCGAGATCCCCACAAATCTGTGCTAAAATAATTTGCTAAATCATCAATATTTGCTTTACAGTTTGTATTCATTTCATTCACGTATTCCACCGACGGGTATCAGAATATTAGGACCGCGCCCCTTTCAACTGCGGGCGTGGCTAGCTTACGCGTTGTTGAGGAATATACGGTCGAGAATTCCGCCTCCTCTCCACATACCCCCTCAGCCACACGTCATTCGAAACTAAAGCTATATTTAAAAGTTAAACGCTAATACTTTATAACAAAATTATAAACGAAAATCTTTGTGTTTCAACTTTCCTACAAAATATCATATTTAGAATTTTCAATTTGGAATTTTTCAACTTTATATTCGATATATACGATATACTGCCTTATTCTTTACAATGTTGATATCACCCTTCCGGCCTTTCCCCATTTGACCCAGTTTTCTCATAAAATTATGATATAAATAATGTTTTACTGTAGCTAAATATTCACACAAGTCGCAATGGAACAAATTAGCCAAGTTACGGTATGACTAGTATGAACGCTCCCGAGCGAATAAAAGGGACCCGTGCAAACACAGAGTTGGTTTGGCGATTTCTCGCGATCTCTAGACGCTGACCTCACGCGATAGCAACGGCTAACCCAATAAACGTGACGGCGTTAATGAGCTCCCTTTGATATCCGCCGCTCGCTAAACGGAAAATAAACCTTCTGGGTTGCTGGTGCGAGTTTTAAAGTGACGAATTAGTCGTGATGTCATTAAAATAAAGACCTCTAACAATATATTTGAGGAATATGGGGAAGTATAATGGGAAACAATTTTGAAAGTAGTATTATTTATTCGCCAGCAACAAACTTGGTCTATTATATAATCTTAAATACGCAGAGAGGATCATCGACACGCGCGGAAACGGATTGCAAACAAAAATATAGAATTATAATTATGTTGATGAAAACGTAATCTACAATTACTTATAATTACATACCAGCTTTATATTATTTTCTCGTAATGTTTGAATAAAGACATATAGAACGATATAAATGTGAGTGTTAAGACTTTACATAATACCGCTTCCTAAGTTCATTGATATCACGGCCAGTTCATGGGCAAGATTATATATTGTGATAATAGTATTATTCTAACCCCTCGTACGTGTTTTATAAATAAAATAAAAACACGGTGGGTGAGCAATAAATTGAAACATAAAGGTTTGCAAGTGTATTTGAAAACGCCTCCACTTTTTTCATGCAATCATTTTATGAGCACCCTTAAAATGGAAATATTATCACATGATTGAATCAATACAATGTATGATATCACAATGAATGGCCCACCAAAAATCCACAAGCAACACCGCCAAAGAACTTTGGGTGTAATTAAAATGGCAATTAAAACATTTTTAACATTGTCGTAAAATGGTCCACACCCATTTGCTAACGTGAATTACGTGAGACATGGTTTCAAACAATCATTAATTTCATGGCTGTAACCAAATACATAAAATTATGTTATGAAACGATAATCTCCAATACACACAGACTTTGAATAATTTAACATGTATAAATTGGTAGTAAATGTTAACGAGTACGTGCTAAAGACAAAATAGATAATTTTTAAGTACATGCTAAAGATCGTAAATATATACACCACACCTATAGATGGTGCTTGTGGAATGATAATCAATTGAAATTCGCCTGATTTATTAGTCGGCTCTCGCTTCCCTTTGAGAAAGCCGCTCGCTCGCACGTCGGAAGAAAAACAAATGATCTACAAATTCCTGCGTCCCGAAATAGCGCTAGAATTAGCAATTATGGTTCGATTAGGATCCCGTAATTGAACGATTATAATCAGAAGATCCCTGGCGTGAGTCAGATAATGTTGGGACCAAACCAAAGCATGCAAAGGGGATGGGGGATGGGGGATGGGGGATGGGGGATGGGGGGGGGGGGGGGGGCATGCTGAACATGGGCGTTGGGGCACATGTTTCTCAGGGGGTTGAGGTATTTTGCATGCCCGAATAATCATGCTTCCAACCTTTTCACCTTTTTTTTTTTTTTAAATCACCTCTTTGAAGAACGAAATTGAATTTGTTTGATGCGTAGGCAAAAAATAACACAATTTTGTCCGATTGTGTGACGGTTTTGCCCTAAAATGACGTTTTAATGCCCTGGAGTGACATGACTTTGCCCGAATATGACATGGGTTTAGTTACCCGAATGTGACACGGTTTTGACAGAATATGAGTTTGTTTGCCCGTATTTTAGGTGCATTTTGCCCGAATATGGTCGTTTAAACAATTTCCAGGGGGGGGGGGGGGGGGGGGGCTGCAGCCCCCATACTCCTACGCCTATGATGCTGAAAGACAAGAGTGTAGGGTGGTTTCATCATGTCCATTTCTTCACCATGTGGTCAGTCCGTATTCCTTTTCTGCTTCGTCTCTTAATTATCAAGGATTCCGTTACGTTACACATGAGCTGATGAGTGTTGGGAAGGAGCTTCAAACGTAGCGGTGTGATATTTGTTTCAGCCATATTGCGCACACGTGCTACTGCTTGTGAAAGAAAGTGACAGGAGTATTATAGTAGACGTAGAGTATACTTTGATGATTATGGATGCCGCCATCTCCATCAATATGATATTCCACGTCTTTACAAAATGGTATAAAGGATAAGACTTGCGTTCCAACTAAACCATCTTCATCGACATCAAGGGGATCAAGGGTTAAGATGGCTTATTACTCTGATTGGAACAATGACATCTTGTAATTGAAACCCTTTAGAATTTGAATTGATCCGCAATATAAACCCTAATCAAGTTTACTTTACTTGCATTATAATGTTAACAAACATAATTATTAGAATACGCGTGACTGCTAATAAGGACAAAACTAATTGTCTTCTGTTCCTGAACATTATATAGATTATTTCTAGTATTTAAGTTCGGTTAATAAAGAAGACCCGATAAATAAAACGATTATTTGCTGAAGGAACACGTAGAAGAATAAGTGTAGATATGGGAGTAATACATTTGATCGTGTTGGTTATATCTGATTCTCTCAGCTCCACGTACTTGTGGATGGTATATTACAGCAAAACTGAAGACTTGGAAAATGTAACCGGTACCGTCAAATCTGATGAGAGTATACTTAATCGGGTCTTGTGTTTGCATCACGAGTCCTTAAACAATGAACTGCAGGTGTATAGTCAAGGTTTTCATTTACAGCTACACTTAAAGGAACTACAGCGTCTAGATGGCCAAATTTTCACAATTAGGCTATCTATAAGTAATGTTTCCTCAAGAAAAAGAATTTGGCAGTCATTTCCCATGAATTCAATCAATTTTGGGGTAATTAGTCAATATCTAATTGTCCTGGGAACGCCCCTTTTAAATCGCCAAAATTGGTGTGACGTCATCTAAAGAACTTCGCCCCATATAGTCTCTGTACACGACGCCTCTAAATTCTCTACATGACGTATAAGCCGATGAATTGGCAATCACATGTCAATCACGCTGCTGATTTTGGACCCTAAATGTGGGCGGGGCGTAAACTGGCTGCTAAGTGAGATTTGGCATCAGAAAATTAGCAGGATGGAGTACTGGTAATATATGCTAAAATAGCACATTCTTTATAAATATGACTCTGAAGGAAGTACAAAGACTATTGAAGCCATTTTTTTTTGTGTTTTTTGTGTTTTTAATATAATATATTAAAAACACAAAAAACACAAAAAAAAATGGCTTCAATAGTCTTTGTACTTCCTTCAGAGTCATATTTATAAAGAATGTGCTATTTTAGCATATATTACCAGTACTCCATCCTGCTAATTTTCTGATGGCGGATAAAAATTGGACAAAATGAAAGTATATATTATATACTTTCATTTTGTCCAATTTTTATCCGCCAAACGCTTTTCATTTTTTAATAAATTTGCATAAATTAGTGAAAATAAAAAAATAAAGAAAAACTAAGAAAATTATTCAAACTCTATCTCCTCTCATATTTTTTACTGGATTGAAGCCAAATTTGGCTGGTATGTTATCCAACTATTTCTCTATGATATGATGAAAGGAATTTTGAAAATATGCATAATATTTTAATAATTAATTAATTTTGCGAATTACCAGATTTACATTAAAAAAAAATTGAATTTTTTGAAATATTTTGGAATGTGATGGGCTATCAAAAAAAGCCATCATCATATTGTGCAATGGTATGAACCCAACATCCTGTCCAATTTTTAGCCCAATTGAATGATAAATAGTGAAGTTTTTAGGAAAAATGTGTGAAAAAATGACTTTTTACAGAAAATGCATGTAAAGATAACCATTATCCATTGCATGTGTACACTAACGATATGCAAATATGATGTTTAAATGCATTTATAGTTATTTCAAAGGGCTTTTCATGCTGGATTCATGTTGAGAAGACCATAAAGATATGGTATAGCTAAAAAAACAAAAACAAAAAAAAAACAATTTTTTTTTTGGATTACCAGTACTCCATCCTTAAAGGGGTAGTTTAGTTTTGGTAGAGAGGGCGCTGCACGTCACAATTTGTTTGTGAGATAATGAAAAACTGAGTGTCGAATTTGAGAGAACATGCAATTTTAATGGCAGAATAAACTGAAATATCAATAAATATATTTGATCTTATAATTATTTGGGGCCCAAATAATTAGATGATTTTTTCAAAAAATTTAAAAAATGCTTACATTTTTTCACAAATTTTCAAAAGCGTTTTTTAAAATAGTTGTTGATTATCTATCTACTTAATCATTATTTCAATAGAACATCACATGCATTATTTTGTATGAAAAATGGGTGAAACCAATGCCTTTTTAGAAAGTGCCCTCTTGTGTTTTAATGATAACAGGCTTTTTACTTAGTCGTTTGTAATTTTGTATACCTTTCGAGCATGGTGGAGTAATAGCTATTAGTTTATAATGTTACTGTCCAGGTTTGGTTACTAAAGTTCAGCCTTACCAAAACTGTACTACCCCTTTAAACTCACTACTGTGTTTATTTTCATGGAGTTTTTTTTTCTTTCTGCAGACCTAGTTTACAAGTCATCAACTATGGAATAAGTGCCAGAATACGTTGTATTAGTTTCTTTAAAGGGGTAGTTTAGTTTTGGTAAGGCTGAACTTAAGTAGCCAAAACCTGCACAGTAACATTATAAACTAATAGTTATAACTCCACCATGCTCGAAAGGTATAACAAATTACAAACGACTAAGTAAAAAGCCTGGTATCATTAAAAAAGAGCCATTAAAACACAAGAGGGCGCTTTTTAAATAGGCATTGGATTTAACCATTTTTCATACAAAATTATGCATGTGATGTTTTATTGATATAATGATTAAATAGAGAGATCAACAACTATTTAAAAAACGCTTTTGAACATTTTTGAAAAAGTGCAAGCATTTTTTCATTTTTTTCTAAAAATCATGTAATTATTTGGGCCCCAAATAATTATAAGATCAGATATATTTATTGATATTTCAGCCGTTTGTGGGTCGATTTTGACCAAATAAAGTTTATTCTGCCATTAAAATTACATGTTCTCTCAAATTCGACACTCAGTTTTTCATTACCTCGCAAACAAATTGCGATGTGCAGCGCCCTCTCTACCAAAACTAAACTACCCCTTTAATAATGAACATTGCCTAATTAGACGAATCGTTGCAGAATGTATTTATAAAAGCTTTTGTAATTTGGAATATAGGGGAAATCCTCTAAAATGGAAAAAAACGATATTGAGACAACATTCAGGTCAACATTTTAAGTCAAAATAAATGATTACGTTATAAGTCTTACTCGTTTTTGTTCGGAAAATAATTTATAAAGTTTTGTACGATGCAGAGAACTTTCACAAATTGGATTTGCATGAGTTGGGTGTATTGCCAATAATTGATTATACCTCAGGATTGACTCAATTGGGCTCAAATAATATGCATAAGCCGAAGGAACCTTAGTTATTCCGCTCCAATGTGACATGGAACAGGATTAATTCTAACATGATATCAGTACCTAAACAAAATCAATTTCCCGCTTTTACATGTACATGTAGCTCGCAGCGAATGTGCGCAGTTCAGTCGATAGATGGCGCGAAGCGAGAAACACAAAGCGCGTTGATAGAGTTTCGAGAAAAAAAACCACAACAAAATATCAAAGACGTAAAAAAACGCAGAACGTATGATATTATTATTAGGAAAAATATCAAAAAACACAAGCACACAAACAAAACACATTCGCTGATTATTCCCCCTTTTGGCAATGCGTAATCCCCGGGGGGGGGGGGGGGGGGGGGGGTGGGTACTCACGTATATTGGGTATACGGGGATGTGCCGCTGGGAAGGGTGACTTTTTCAAGAAAGATCCTTAGACATGGGTCCCCTTTTCATCAAAAAAATCCTTAGACATGGGTCCCTTTTTTCATATTTCCCCTTTTGTATACGGGATTTTTGGATTTGCCGATGTGAAATTGCAAAATTTTTCAAGCTCGCTACGCTCGCTATTACTTAAAACCACAAAATTTGCGGGAAATACACCCAAAACATGCGCCGCAGGCGAAAAAAAATCCTTAGACATGGGTCCATTTTTCACAAAAGGACCCTTAGATGTGGGTATGGGTTTGGATGTCTCAGCCGCACACCCCCGTCCGACTATAATCTGAGTACCCCCCCCCCCCCCCCCCGGGGCGTAATCCCATAGTATATCAACTTGTATCACCAATCTGCTAACCAAGATGAAGCGAGAAAGGGGTTACACCTTTAAGATGTATATTATACTGTGGCGGTGGAGGGTATAGCACGGACTATTACATTCAGAGGGATTTTAAATGCTATTGAGGGAAGAGTAAATAAGTCCCGAGACGAAGTCGAGGGACTTATTTTCTTCACGAAATAGCATTTGAAATCCCGAGGGTAGGAATATTCCGTGATTTTCCCGACAACAAATTTAACAACTGTTTTATCATCTGACTGTCAAACACAGGGGTGTAATATTGCCATGTTATATCCAAAAATATAACACGGCAGCGGCATACTGTATTTACTAAGTCATGTGATAATATTTTATAGTATCAGGCCGGAGCAGGGTCAACATTTTTTTGAAGCCAGGACCGGAATCCATCATAAATTTGAGAATGAGAGAATGAGACCTTGCGAGACCACTTGTTAAGTTGTGTCCTCGGGGCCCGAGACCATTGGTTATGATGGTCGAGACCACTTAAAAGTGGCCTCAAGATCAAGACCAGTTAAAAGTGGTAAAAAGGGGGGAGGGGAGTGGGGGGGGGGGGGGGGGGGGGGGTTGAACCCCCCCCCCCCCCCCCCCCGGGCACGGTTATGAGGCTTATAGGCTTAGGATAAGAGGTTAGGGCCACAACTACAATGTATTGCAAAATGGTCCTGGTACAGGGCCATGTATAATACTATAGAGGATAATCATTTGCGGCAGTTGCAGATCGATAAATCGATCGTTTTCAGGGCAGGGCTACATTTTCGGAGTGGGGAATTCCCCACATGCGAAATGTTACGTGGCAGCGCAGGCCACGCCCACGCGCCGCACACACTACTGTACTGTTGTTGGTGCACGTACTTTGAAGTATGAACCCTAAACGTTAACCGGATCAAATAGTCAACAATAAATAGAGTGGTACTGGTAGCTCTCCACCAGTCACGTATGTGCACGTTGTACACAACGTATGGAAGTTCTATGCTCGCTGCCATGATACCCCAATGATACAACAGTGTTTGCTGGCACCAATCAGCGTCGCGCATTTCCGGCGTTGCGCGTGCAATGATCTAGTGTAAACTCTGCGAGCAATCGTACCGCTTAACGTTGCGTCAATTTGAACTCGGAACTCAATCTAGCTTTCATAATTTCTCTTTTATTTAGAAATTCAGCATTGTGGAAGAAATATGGATCATTTTACAACAAACTTCTTATCCTACTCTTTCTTATCGATATGTTTGTATTCAATTTGACTGAATATTCACATTTATATAAGACATTTAAAAAGGGGTTAAATATGACAAAAAGGCTTTCACGGATGAAAAAGTAATGCTGTTATCCGATCCGGATCCGATCCGAGATCCCGGCGGTAATGGCTTCCGAGCCGATTCCGAGACGGATCCGAGAAATATTTTTTCTCGGTAGAAAATATCGGAAGATTTTGCCGACCCATTTTCTCCAGTGATAATTGAACATGTGTATGTTTGACAGTCCATTAAGTAGTGTAATTTAAATAAGAAATGGGGAAATCAATATTGTTTACTTTATGAGTGGTTATTTTGGAGAAATTCATGGTTCGTCAGTTCGTTTTGCAGTCGAAAATTGAACAGGATGCGCGAAATTGCTAGTCATTTGAACGATGTTGTGGACGGATGTGCAATCAAAGTTACGCCGATACTCGAGGGGAGACGTCTGTTGGATGTCTGTATGATCGAGCTAATAAGCCAGTGCATTCAAAATGTGGCTCTGAATACGTTTTATTGTCATTTGCACATTTAAAAATGTTCTGATATTCTACTTACATGATTTCTTGGCGTTTGATAGCTGGGCGGAAACAAAAATATGCCCCTAAACAATGAAAACAATTGCGCAAAATATCGATAAAAAATTACTACACCGCTCCCGTTTGCTTGTATAATTGCGTGTGCAGATATAGATCCGCCGCCGGGAATTCCCCAATTTTCGGCGGATGGATCTCGCGTAAGAAAAAACGTTCACCATAACACACGCAAAGTAATACGACCAAATTAACGCCTAATAACTTGTTGCATGTGCATGCATGTACGTGCAAGCTATAGCTAGCTAACTCATTGGAGTTCTCTCGAGGCCTAGCCGTCCGTAATCCGATTTTTTTCTTTGGAAATATATCGATAATTCAGCAGTTTTGTCTTTGATTTGGGGGGTTATTTTGTATTCTGTTCGGCTTTCAGATGCCATGTTATCATGTAAGTAGATTACCAGAATTGTGTGGTTCCCTAAAAGGGTAATTTATAGCCGATTTTTGAGGGCAGTGGCCCGGCAGTGGCTCACAAGCGCGGTTTTCCACGCGATTGGCGGGTTGAGTTTCTGTGAAACGTGTGGTGCGATGCCGAACAAACCATCGAAAAAATACTTTTCTTGCGAAACTCTGAATAATCTGAATATTATTTTTCCGTAAAAATTGATATGTACATGCCTCGAAACGTCATTATTATTAATATTTTTGCCATATAAAACAAGAAAGATGAGTCTACAACGCTGCATTTTTTCAGAGCAAATTGCAATATTTTTTTTCTCCGAGATCCGATCCGATCCGAGATCTCGTTAGCGATATAGAATTCTAACGATCCGAGAACGGGCCGGGATTTTTTGTTTACCTAACAGCGTTAATTAAAAGCCTATTTTTAAGACGAAATATTGAAAAACCTAGAGTTTTCCCGACAAAGCGAGTGTCATAAATGTAATATTTGGGACCTGTTCTTGATTTCATGATTGGGTGTTACAACTCTTAAATAGTCAGTTTTTAGCTAAATTCCTCAGAAAAATTGTTAGCCGTAAATCTCATGAACAACAAATCATACGGTTCTGCGCGTAAGACCATACCCGAGCGCGTCGGCATCGCTATCCAGCTGCTTACGGCGGTCTGAATAATTTCACGTGCTTTGCCCCTCGTCATTGATTTACCGTCGAACTTTTCGAATAACACGAAATAACAGCTTTTAAAATGAAATAAATTAGATAAAACATCTTACCTGGATTAAATAGTAAATCTGACATCGATTTCACTAGTTTAAATGTAATTTCATAATCAGATAATAAACAAATTACCGAGTTTGTTGCTCATAACGCTGTGACGGCGTGAGTGAGTTCCGCGCACTCATTGGTTTAGATTCATGCTGGAATTTGCGTAACATGCAATGGCGAAGGATAGCCACGCCGCTAGACATGGCTAAACTCCCAATGGAGTCGCGCACGAATGTTGCTTCAGCTGCTTTTAGAGTGAACTGTTAATTTTATATCTAGAAAATAAAACAAAATAACGACAAGTTGTTTGTGAATTATTTATAAATACATATCTAATTTTCCTAAAACACATCGTGTATGTCCGTATTTCCTTCCACGGTCGATATAAAGTGCAATAAAAATGCGGCTGTCCGAATTTTTCGAAAATTTGATATTTTTCTCCTAACTTCAGAGAGTTGTAGCTTAAAAACTGACATTTAAGAGTTGCAACTGTCAATATGATGATGAAAATATAAACAAAGAACATTACTTCCATGAAAACCTTATTTATGTAAAAACTCTAGAAATTTGAATATTTAAATTTGAAAATAACCTTGAAATTTGGCTCTTTTTACTTGCATTTTCACCCAATCTTCGCGGCCTACTAAAGTCTTGAAAAAAAAAAATGTGTCCATTGATTTGTATATCATTTGAAAGCTGACGATCAGCTGATCGTAGCCGTTTTTGTTAAAACATCTTATAACTATTCTGATTGGATAAAGAATCAGAGAGATGTCTCAGTAAGCCAATAAGACAACTCGACAGAAAAATCAAGAAAAATGTTACGGGAAAGGCCGGTCGCGTACCGTACATGGCAGCGCCCATAGGTTTTCCAGCGTGCACACATACGTGCAGTACATGCGTGCAATATAAATTATGTCTACCCTGCACAGTATACATTTATTTTACAGCAGACGTGGTGGCCGTTGTTAGTGTTAAAATGAATAGTTTTGTACCATCATCATTCAATCATAAAGTATCAGGAAAAAGTAACAACCGTTCTACAGACTACACAACATAACTGATCCGACACCATTATACTGAGGCTGAGCTGATCGATTGACAACGCAGTTTAGCGGCTTTGGCGTGGCGACATCCACCCATGCAGTAAGTAACCCATGTTTATACTAACCATGCAGGCGCCGCGCGTATGGCAAGCCGTTTTAACATTTATTCCTATTTCTTGATATCAAGAATTCAATTCTTGATATCAAGAATTACCATTGCTTTACAACAGAAAATCATTTCTTGATATCAAGAATTCATTTCTTGATATCAAGAAATCAATTCTTGATATCAAGAATTCATTTCTTGTTATCAAGAATTCAATTCTTGATATCAAGAATTAATTTCTTGATATCAAGAATTCGAATTCTTGATATCAAGAAATAATTTTCTGTTGTTAACCAATGGTAAATCTTGATATCAAGAATTCGAATTCTTGATATCAAGAATTCGATTTCTTGATATCAAGAATTCATTTCTTGATATCAAGAATTCGATTTCTTGATATCAAGAATTACTTTCTTGATATCAAGAATTCGAATTCTTGATATCAAGAATTCGATTTCTTGATATCAAGAATTCATTTCTTGATATCAAGAATTTATTTTTTGATATCAAGAATTCGATTTCTTGATATCAAGAAATCAATTCTTGATATCAAGAAATCAATTCTTGATATCAAGAATTCATTTGGATATCGAACGCAAGATTTCAGCAGGAATACAATTTGATTTCGAACGCAAACTTTGAGCAGGAATACAATTTGATTTCGAACGCAAACTTTGAGCAGGATTACATGCTGATTTCGAACGCAAGATTTGAGCAGGATTACATTCTGATTTCGAACGCAAGATTTGAGCAGGATTACATTCTGATTTCGAACGCAAAAGTATTGCACGATTTCCTCCTGAGCGGTGCGGTGTCTATATAGTCCAGATTCAGGAAGTGCTTTGTGAACACACACCATGTACACACCGCCCTATACGATTGCGCTAGAGCCTATTCACAAAACTGCCGCAGTCTCTAGTCCAGATTGAGGACGTGCTTTGTGAACACACACCATAGAGCTGTGTACACATGTACACCGCCCTAGAGCCTAAGTAAACATAACTGCTGCAGTCTGAGCCCAAATATTGGCCACGTGCGTTTTTATCATTTCGTGATATGGTAATTCTTGATATCAAGAAATGAATTTTTGATATCAAGAAGTCGAATTCTTGATATCAAGAATTGAATTCTTGATATCAAGAAATAGGAATAAATGTTAAAACGGCTTGCCATTCTTGATATCAAAAATTCATTTCTTGATATCAAGAATTACCATTGCTTTACAACAGAAAATCATTTCTTGATATCAAGAATTCATTTCTTGATATCAAGAAATCAATTCTTGATATCAAGAATTCATTTCTTGATATCAAGAATTCAATTATTGATATCAAGAATTCATTTCTTGATGTCAAGAATTCAATTCTTGATATCAAAAAATAGAATTCATGATATCAAGAATTCAATTCGTATTTCGAACGCAAGACTATTTATTGCAAGAATTATTTTGATATCGAGCGCAAAAGTAATGCAAAAATTCACAGTTGATTTCGAGCGCAAATGTAATGCAGAAATTCATTCTGATTTCGTGCTCAAAAGTTGTGCTCATATTCATTGTGATTCGATTTCGAACGCAAAAGTTGTGCACGAATTCAATCTGAATTCGTGCTCAAAAGTTGCGCTCAAATTCATTGTGATTCGATTTCGAACGCAAAAGTTGTGCACGAATTAATATCCTGCCTGAGCGGTGTGGTGTCGAAAGTCAATGTATCGCGAGAATTCTGCAAGAATGCATGTTGCCAGTTTGCAGTGCATTGATTGTCTCGGTGATTTTCCTTGTATAAAATTTTCATTTCATACTGTTTAATCATTTGACTATTAATTAATGTTACATTGATAATATTGGGTGTGATTCTTACTAGTTTAATTACTTGTTATAAAACATACAAAACGCGTCTTTGAAAAACGTAAAACGGCAACATATCAAGAAATCATTTCGTGATATGTTGCCAATAGACAATGCGCAAACCTGTAGCAAAGATTACCCCGTGTGTAATAATATATTCACGTTTTTACTGCGCAATTTATTTAAAATTATTTTTGATCACGTCAGTTAAAATAATACTGTCCGATCTGATCATTTTCAGCAAAAAGACATCTAAATTGACTTACAAAACACGCATTGTAAAAATGATAAATTGGCAACATATCAAGAATTCATGCGGAACTAATGAATTTGTGATATGTTGCCAAATTGTGCATTTACAATGCGTATTTTGTAAGTCTTTTTAGAAGTTATTTTGCTTTTAAAATATCACATCTGACGTTACTATTTCAACTAAAATACAAGTATATTTTACAATTGATCATTCAGAAAAACACGTGGACATATTTATTGCACAAGGGACAATCTTTACAACAGGTTTACGCAACGTTTATTGGCAACATATCACGAAATGATAAAAACGCACGTGGCCAATATTTGGGCTCAGACTGCAGCAGTTATGTTTACTTAGGCTCTAGGGCGGTGTACATGTGTACACAGCTCTATGGTGTGTGTTCACAAAGCACGTCCTGAATCTGGACTAGAGACTGCGGCAGTTTTGTGAATAGGCTCTAGCGCGAGTCGTATAGGGCGGTGTGTACATGGTGTGTGTTCACAAAGCACTTCCTGAATCTGGACTATATAGACACCGCACCGCTCAGGAGGAAATCGTGCAATACTTTTGCGTTCGAAATCAGAATGTAATCCTGCTCAAATCTTGCGTTCGAAATCAGAATGTAATCCTGCTCAAATCTTGCGTTCGAAATCAGCATGTAATCCTGCTCAAAGTTTGCGTTCGAAATCAAATTGTATTCCTGCTCAAAGTTTGCGTTCGAAATCAAATTGTATTCCTGCTGAAATCTTGCGTTCGATATCCAAATGAATTCTTGATATCAAGAATTGATTTCTTGATATCAAGAATTGATTTCTTGATATCAAGAAATCGAATTCTTGATATCAAAAAATAAATTCTTGATATCAAGAAATGAATTCTTGATATCAAGAAATCGAATTCTTGATATCAAGAATTCGAATTCTTGATATCAAGAAAGTAATTCTTGATATCAAGAAATCGAATTCTTGATATCAAGAAATGAATTCTTGATATCAAGAAATCGAATTCTTGATATCAAGAATTCGAATTCTTGATATCAAGATTTACCATTGGTTAACAACAGAAAATTATTTCTTGATATCAAGAATTCGAATTCTTGATATCAAGAAATTAATTCTTGATATCAAGAATTGAATTCTTGATAACAAGAAATGAATTCTTGATATCAAGAATTGATTTCTTGATATCAAGAAATGAATTCTTGATATCAAGAAATGATTTTCTGTTGTAAAGCAATGGTAATTCTTGATATCAAGAATTGAATTCTTGATATCAAGAAATGAATTCTTGATATCAAGAAGTCGAATTCTTGATATCAAGAATCGAATTCTTGATATCAAGAAATAGGAATAAATGTTAAAACGGCTTGCCATACGCGCGAGGGGAATGAAAATGCACCGCTGCAATTCGCAAGTCAGGAGGCTTACTACTGCGTACAAATTGTGAAAAAGAGACCAAACAAAGCTTTGCCAGGCAAGCATTCAAAATCTATGATAACAGAGTGAGAGATGGTGAGAGATGCACAGAAGACAGCCATTATCATATAGGTTTAGTCTCTGAGGATGAGCCCGAGTGATGGAATTAAGAGAAGAGATGACAAAGAGAGAGAGAGAGAGAGGGAGAAGCAAGACAAAATGCAAAGAGAGATATATTTGAGGGATATGGGCAAAGTAGATACAAAAGAAAAATATGTGTGAAGTGAAGAGGAAAAGCGTGTAGAATATATATGGAGATCAAGAGACAAAATATGTGTATGTAAAAGCTATGAACAGTCAAACCTGACACTATATATACACAGTGTGCACACATGTATTTGCATGTGTGTGCTGACTATATAGGGATAATACAGTTTTGGGAACATAAACATATTTTAAGGTGGAGCCGGAGGCATATTTTAAGGTGGAGGCATATTTTTGACTGTGCCCATTTAATGAAACAGTGCTCTAGTTAAATTTTGCTGTTATAACTGATTTTGATTTGAAGCTTCAAAGATAGCTCAAATGCTACTGTATTATTATTATTATTATTATTATTTATTCAGCATTTCAAAATAAAGTACAATGTATGATACAAAATGAATAGTGAATATACAAAACGATCAGAAAACATAAAAGCATAAAAACACCCCTGGTGAATTTCCCCAAGCTGCCTGGCAGGAAAAAAGAAATCTTGAATTTCTGTGACCCATGGGTCTTTCCTGCCAACTTGGGGAGGCCACCAGGGATGCCTTGTACATAAATATTTAAATATTGCAATATATAGTAATTTTATAACAATCAATACGTAATACATTTTTTTTTTTTTTTTAGAACATCAACATTTGAAAGCATTAACATATGTACATCAAAAAACACCATGAAAGTAAGGGCAAGTGAGTGGAGAGCGAGATGCGGAAAACAAGAATAGGGAAGGGAGAAAGGCAAAAGGAGAGAAGATGAGAAAGAGAATAGATGGGATAATGAGAGAAGCAGTAGGAGATAGGGATATAAGACATGACAGATAAGATATAACATGTATAATACATTATGACAATTTAAAATCACTTTTACTAATTTAAACTAAATTAAATGGCAAGAATTTACAAAAATGTCAAAAGCAAGTACTAACCAAGGCAAAATAATAGTCCATTAGTTATATTGCATGAACACAAATATTGAAAATCCTATCATAATAATTTTATCAACAACCATCAAAATTTCGAACTATATTAATTACTATACAATTAAACCTATCATCGTTATTATTATCATTATCATTATTATCATTATTATCATTATCATTATTATCCAGGCGCGCCGGAAGGGCAAAATCCCAAGGGGGCTCACAATTTGTGTGTGTAGGGGGCTCATGTCCAACCACACTCTGGGTTGCCAACTTTGAGCCAGATGTGAGAGTGAGACATTGCGAGGGAGCGAAGCGACTGAGCGGGGGGAGGGTGTGGGAGGGGGGTGTCTCCCCTCCCACGGTAGGGAGCTTTTGCATTTTTGGACTTAAAATTGTGCAATCTGGTGAATACCTAGATAGGAAATTCGGCTGTATTTGGGAAAGCGTGATATGATTTGATCGACCAGAAAGTTTTAATATATTTTTCACGTAGAAAACAAATAATTGACACACTAATAAATATGTACCCCAAAACACACACACAACAACATAAACCATAATTATGCAACATTATGTATGATCCAACAACACACAGCCAATAATGAGTCCCGAGGGAGCGAAGCGCCTGAGGGCTGGTGCACATAGGCGCCGGAAGTGGGGTGGCAGGGGGGGGGGGCGGCCGCCCCCCCCCCCCCCCAAAAAAAAAAAGAGTGGGAAAGACAAAATTAAATGTATGAGCTGACGTTCAAAAACTAGTTTATACATCCATTTTCAATTTTCGCTGCGCGCTTCGCGCGCGAACAGTTTATCTCAGTTTGTTTTAAACATCTGATGAGAGCATAGACATTTTATTCTTTTTTTGTTTAACTCGGATTCTAAATTTCCTTCACAGGTATGGCATGAAGTGCACCAAATTGCACCATTTCAAGTTTATAAATGCAAAATATTCCCCGTGGGAGGGGGATAACCCCTCCCAAACCCTCCCCCTCTGGCTCTGCCCAAGCCCGGTCGGTCGCTTCGCTCCCTCGGGATTCATTATTGCCTGTAGGCCATGTTGTTGGATCATACATGCGCCATATGGTTCATGTTGGAACTGTGTATGACACTAAATACAATATTTATGTGTGAGTTTGGGTGCATGTTTATTAGTGCGTCAATTATTTGTTTTCTTCGTGAAAAATATATCAAATCATAACACGCTTTCCCAGATACAGTTAATCTAAAGCCCGAATTTCCTATCTAGGTATGCACCAGATTGCACAATTTCAAGTCCATAAATGCAAGATCTTTCTTACCGTGGGAGGGGGATGCCCCCTCCCAAACCTCCCCTCCCTCCCTGTACCAGCCCTCAGGCGCTTCGCTCCCTCGGGACTCATTATTGGCTGTGTGTTGTTGGATCATACATAATGTTGCATAATTATGGTTTATGTTGTTGTGTGTTTTGGGGTACATATTTATTAGTGTGTCAATTATTTGTTTTTTACGTGAAAAATATATTAAAACTTTCTGGTCGATCAAATCATATCACGCTTTCACAAATACAGCCGAATTTCCTATCTAGGTATGCACCAGATTGCACAATTTCAAGTCCAAAAATGCAAAAGCTCCCTACCGTGGGAGGGGGACACCCCCTCCCACACACTCCCCTCGCTCAGTCGCTTCGCTCGCTCGCAATGTCTCACTCTCACATCTGGCTCAAAGTTGGCAACCCAGAGTGTGGTTGGGCATGAGCCCCTACATACACAAATTGTGAGCCCCCTTGGGGTTTTGCCCCCCCCCCCCAATCCAAAACCTGCTGGTGCAGGGAGGGAGGGGGATGGTTTTGGAGGGGGTATCCCCCTCCCACGGTAAGAAAGATCTTGCATTTATGGACTTGAAATTGTGCAATCTGGCGCATACCTAGATAGGAAATACGGGCTTAAGATTAACTGTATCTGGGAAAGCGTGTTATGATTTGATATATTTTTCACGAAGAAAACAAATAATTGACGCACTAATAAATATGCACCCAAACTCACACATAAATATTGTATTTAGTGTCATACACAGTTCCAACATGAACCATATGGCGCATAGTATGATCCAACAACATGACCTACAGGCAATAATGAATCCCGAGGGAGCGAAGCGACCGACCGGGCTTGGGGGCAATTCCACGGTAACGGAAGGACATTCAGACGCAATTTTTGAAATTAAATCAAATAATTCCAGAATCCTGTTTATGATTCATCATTGTAAATTACATTTCTGAGACTCTTGGTGGGACACCTTTGATTTCCTATTTTTTTTTTTTTTTTTTACATTACGTTTATTAGATATGGACACTAATGAGGCCGGTAACGGAAGGACGGCAAAATGGACATGGAGTTTCAAGTCCTTTAGTTATGATCTAATCTCTGTGAAGTTAAGAGGACTATCATGTTATATTGGCTCATAGTCCATTCCCTAATGTTCTAAGAGTATTACAACACTTATTTGAAAAAAATATGTCTATTGGTATATTAATTACAAAAAGTTAAATGCTTCACTGTTCGGTAACGGGAGGACAGTAACGGAAGGACAGAGTTTTTTATTCATTACAAATATACTTTAGGGCTCTCAAAAGACTGAATTTTTAATCTGAACACATAATGTGATATTCAATCATCCAATTTGGTACCTTAAAACAGAAAAATACTAGGAAGGAATGCAAAAAATATAGAAAATCTAGAAATATGCACTGTGTAGTCCCATGTGTATAGGTTCATGTATGGTGTCTGTTTCTCCTATCAGGAGACGCCCAATATTTTTTTAATCATGTAAACTGAAAGATATCATTATGTGATCATGTTTTCTGAAAAAATAATCCAGAAAAAAAAATCAGAAATAATCCTCATTGGATTTTTCCACTTTTGGCTCATTTGGCGTGGAATTGCCCTTGGGCAGAGCCAGACGGGGAGGGTTTGGGAGGGGGTATCCCCCTCCCACGGGGAAGATTTTGCATTTATAAACTTGAAATGGTGCAATTTGGTGCACTTCATGCCATACCTGTGAAGGAAATTTAGAATCCGAGTTAAACAAAAAAAGAATAAAATGTCTATGCTCTCATCAGATGTTTACAACAAACTGAGATAAACTGTTCGCGCAGCGAAAATTGAAAATGGATGTATAAACTAGTTTTTGAACGTCAGCTCATGCATTTGATTTTGTCTTTCCCACTCTTTTTTTTTTGGGGGGGGGGGGGGGGGGGGGAGGGGGGGCTTTTTTTTTTTTGGGGGGGGGGGGCAAAATTGCGTTTTTCCCCCCACTTTTTGGATTGGGGGGGGGGGGGGGGGGGGGCGGCCGCTCCCCTGCCACCCCACTTCCGGCGCCTATGCATGTAGGTGTGAGGATAATGACGATAAAGGACAGGTTAACACATATTACAGACATCAAAGAGGTGGGGGGATACATCCCCCTCATCCCCCGTTGTCTACGCCCCTGTTTGACGATATACGATGTTATGGAACCTGTTTTTTTTTTAAAGGTACTTGATTATGACGCCCACTATCTTGTTTTCTTTTAGGTGGTCAATATACACTGTTTGATGAAATTCGTCTATAAAGTTCACTTGTTTATAGCGGCCACATATCTATTTTCCCTTGGGTGGTGAGCGTACAAACGATATTTTGGGAATTGTCTATGGAGGTCACCTGATTGTAGCGGCCAATTAGTTTTCTTTTATACACAGGTTTCGTATAGTGAAACCGCTGTGGCTAAATATCCATAGAGCTATAATTACAGCCCTATGGAATCTTTCATACGATATGCAGGCGATGGCCATCACAGTGGTCAGTGTAGGCGATCGTTAGACCAAATGAGAATTAGACTAAATGGTCATTAGCCGAAATAGTGTTTAGACGAAATGGCATTAGACGACCTGCTTTTAGACCAAGTGGAAAATAGACCTATTGGTATTAGACGAAATGGTAATAGACCAAATGGTAATAGACTAAATGGATATTAGACCAAATGGTTATAGACCAAACGGTAATTAGACGAATTGCATATAGATCAAGTGAAGAGTAGCCTAACTGAGAATTAGACGAACTGGTATTATACGAAGTGATAATAGACGAAACGAGGAAAAAAAAAAGTAGACGAAGTGACAATTGGCCCATTGGTGATTAGACGAAACGGCAATTGCCTAAATGGGCATTAGACCAAGTGATGATTAGACCAAATGGGTTTAGACGAAGTGGAGTTAGACGAACTGATGATTAGACCAAGCGGTATAAGACCAAGTGAATATAAACCGCTTCCTGTACCTTACGTGCATGGCGTACATGTTTTTTTCTTTTTCGGCGGAGGCTGTTTGCCACATATATATTCTTCTTGTCTTTGAAAGTGAGCTTAATGTGATTTTCTCCCAAATGTGATGATTCCGCTCAAATATGACGTCCTTTTAATTGTACCGGACGATAATGTGTGACAAATTTATAAAATTGAATGAAAGTGTTACTTAAAATGGACAAGAACCTATAATATAGGTCTTCCCATCCATTTTCAAACAATCGACATTCAATTGCTTAATTCAATTTCGTCTCGAGAAGTCCGTAACGTGCAATATTGCTACATTTGATTTAGTCATTTATCATTTAATTTGGTCAATGACCATTCAACTTTAAAATTTGGTCATTCTATTTTGTCACAATATAAAATAAAAATATAAGCTACTATAGTTCAAATCGTTTTCAGATCTGATATTTATGCTTGCTATCATGTGTAATTTATTTTAAGCCTGTAAATGAGACACAAATATTGCGTGCAGCACTATGACATTCAAACACTCGATCGAGGTCGAATTAACAAGCCGCGTTATTTACTTTTGAGTAAGGTTGATTGCTAGCTTCCTGTACCCTATGTGCATGGCGTACATTTTTTTCTTTTCCGGCGGAGGCTGTATGCCACATACATCCTTGTTGTCTTTGAAAGCGAGCTAAATGTGGCCGAAATTAGCTGATTTTCTCCCAAATGTGATGATTCCGCTCAAATATGAGGTCCCTTTTCTCTTCGAATATCACTGTTTCCATAGTACCTTATAATGTACATTCATATATAATTAAAATTGTAATAACTACAATTTATATATATTTTTAATGAAATACCAGTACACAAGAAGGCCCTCATGCCCTTGAGACTCAAGTTACTCGTGGCAGCACGATGTCTGAAAGAAAAAAAATTCGAAAGAGGTTGAACCATGAACCTACTGGTTGAACTAACTCTTTGTTTGCAAACGATTAAGTTACATCCCACATTATTTACTCTCGAGTACAGGTGCAGACGGTTGCGTGACTACATTGTACGCAGCGAGGTCTTCCCACCTCTCTGCTGTACGTGTGCCATAAATATTGTCACCCCTTTGATAATTGTTACTGCCATAGGCGCCGGAAGTGGGGTGGCAGGGGGGCGGCCGCCCCCCCCCCCCCCCCAATCCAAAAAGTGGGGGGGGGGGGGGGGGCAAAGCGCAATTTTGCCCCCCCCCCCCCAAAAAAAAAACCCTCCCCCCCCCCCCCCAAAAAAAAAAACCTCCCCCCCCCAAAAAAAAAGAGTGGGAAAGACAAAATCAAATGTATGAGCTGACGTTAAAAATAAAAAAACTAGTATATACATCCATTTTCAATTTTCGCTGCGCGCTTCGCGCACGAACAGTTTATCTCAGTTTGTTGTAAACATCTGATGAGAGCATAGACATTTTATTCTTTTTTTGTTTAACTCGGATGTATAAACTAGTTTTTGAACGTCAGCTCATACATTTGATTTTGTCTTTCCCACTCTTTTTTTTTTTTTTGGGGGGGGGGGGGGGGGGGGAGGGGGGGCTTTTTGGGGGGGCAAAATTGCGTTTTGCCCCCCCACTTTTTGGATTGGGGGGGCGGCCTCCCCCCCTGCCACCCCACTTCCGGCGCCTATGTTATTATCATTACTATCATTATTACCATTACTATCATTAGTATCATAATTATCATTACATTCTACAGCGTGGGTGACCAATTTAAAATGAAACAACATAATCAAGCTTTAATAATATTATTATCTATTTTATCCAAACATGCAATTGATTTCCAAAATTAACTTCTCATGAGAGGTAACATGCGTACCATCAATAACTCCAGTAAGTATCAAAATAATTATATCATTAAAAGGTATACAAAGAAGCTAGTAGTTAAAATAACATAAGAACATGTACTTGGTGTATTTAATTTCAATTTCAGTGTAATGCAACAAAACAAATCCTAATTTATATTATCTCAATTAACAATCTAAAAGATATTTCATTTTAGCAGTACCAAAACACTAGTATAAATCGCATTTTTATTTAACTACAATCGGCACACTAATTCAAACAAGGTACTATCAAAATGTACAAAAAGAAAGCCTAAACATTGCAAGCTTATTATAATTGTAATGTGGTGTTAAATTCAAAAATTGTAAAAATTTTAAAAAAATTTAAAAATTGTATGTATCTTAATGGAAAAACAAATAACCCTGTATTTCATCTCTCTTTTTTCAGTATATCCCCACTCCAGTTGCCATGATGCTTGGATTGGGTCCACATGACGTCCTAGCTCTCATCATTCTATGTCAGGCTGTGCTACACAGTGCAGGCCAATGTGAACATGGAGAGACTTCGGATGATGATGATGATCTACGCAGAAGATGTGAATTCCCAGAGTTCTATGCTGACCAGATATTTGGATCGCACAGAGAAGCAACGATGCACGTTGCCGAGATCAGGGAGGATGAGGACTTCCCGACTCCAGCACAGTTCTACGAGCAATACATCAGCCAGTACAAGCCTGTCGTAGCAAGGGGAGCAGCAAAGCACTCCAGGGCATACCACCTGTGGACAGAAGAATACCTCAAAGACACCTTTGGAGACCTCACTATGAAACTAGAACCTAGGTAAGGACTGTGGAGACACATCTGTTATAAGTAAACTATAATAAAAATCATCACTATCTAAGCAAGCCTCCACACTAACTGTTTTCCCTACTGGCCCATTCGGGCAAGTAAAATCATGACTTTTCACACTTCACTCGCCCAAATAGAAAATTTACTTGCCTGCTTACTTCAAGATGAGATTTACATGTTAAGAATAGCATTATTCTCCCGTGGATAACCAATGTACATTTAGTTGCCCGATCAGGCAACCAAACTAGGTCATTTGTGAAAATGTACTCGTCCAATATCAATTTCTACTTGCCCTGTTCAATAGGGCAAGTGTCCCGATTTAAGCATCTATTTAACCTTTTGATTATTTGCCCATCTGCTTGTGAGTTTTGATGTCTTGTTTGTTCAATGCTCCTAGAAAGGAGGGCAGTTTGAAATTCCCAATCGGTGAGCGAGGTTTGGGACGAGACACCCTGAGCAACTTCCTCGACACTTATCAAACCATGGACGGCTTTGTCATATCCCAGGTCCCTGTTCCCATGGAGACAGATATCGCCTTCCCGCCTTTTCTTTTGTGTGGATCTATCGGAAACTCAGTTCAGGTTGGAATAAATAAACACTTGAAAACAACATGACAAGAATATGACAAAAATATATTTGATAAATTATGATTTTTTTTGTTGCTCTTCCTCTTATGCTTAATCCAACACAAAAATGACTCGAACTGTAATCTATTGGAATATTCAATAATATAAAAAATGTCATTCTCCTGAAATCTTACACAATGCTATAGATCTGTAGGAATGGAAAACAGTTATATGCAGGTACTTTTAAAAACATTCTTTTTTATGTATAGATTTGTTGAAGATTTTGACATTCATCTAGAACATTTTAAGCAATAATTTATATCATATTATGATACACAATACATTAGGGAGACGGCCAGAGTGTGTAAAAGAAGCTCAGTTTGAGTTGAGTGCAAAAGCAGCTATCGAGAGACCTGTGGACGACTCCTACATCAGTTGTTTAATCCTATTAGTACTCATTACTGTTAAAGATTTACCAATGTATTAATTAATGAATACAATGTATTTTTGCTGAATTCCATTTCTCCAGGAAGCAGACCTATATTTCAGTGCACATGGTGGTAACACCCCTCTCCACCGAGACCCATACAGCACCTTCCAGTGTGTGTTCAATGGAACTAAACAGTGGCTGGTGGTGGACCCCTCACAGGTGAGTGGGGTAACTCTTCTATTGCTAGAGGGACCCATATACCACCTATACTGACCCCTTACAGGTGAGTGGGGGTAACTCTTCTATTGCTAGAGGGACCCATGTACCACCTACTGGCACCTCACAGGTGTGTGGGGTACCATAACTCTTCAATTGCTAAAGGGTCCCATATACCACCTACTGACCCCTCACAGGTGAGTTGGGTAACCCTTCTATTGCTAGAGGGACCCATGTACCACCTATGGACCCCTTACAGGTGAGTGGGGTAACTCTTCCATTTCGAGTGGGACCCATATCCTCCTACAGACCCCTCACAGGTGAGTGGGGTAACTCTCCCATTGCTAGAGAGACCCATATACTACCTACTGACCCCTCACGGGTGAGTGGGGTAACTTATATTGCTAGAGGGACCCATATACCACCTACTGACCCCTCACAGGTGTGTGGGGTACCATAACTTTTCCATTGCTAAAGGGACCTATATACCAACCACTCACTAACCCCTCACAGGTGAGTGGGGTAACTTCTATTGCTAGAGGGACCCATATACCACCTACTGACCCCTCACGGGTGAGTGGGGTAACTCTGCTATTGCTAGAGGGACCCATATACCACCTATACTGACCCCTCACAGGTGAGTGGGGTAACTCTTCTATTGCTAGAGAGACCCATATACCACCTGCTGACCCCTCACAGGTGAATGGGGTAACTCTTCCATTGCTAGCGTGACCCATGTACCACCTACAGACCCCTCACAGGTAAGTGGGGTAACTCTTCCATTGCTAGAGAGACCCATATACCACCTGCTGACCCCTCACAGGTGAATGGGGTAACTCTTCCATTGCTAGCGTGACCCATGTACCACCTACAGACCCCTCACAGGTGAGTGGGGGTAACTCTTCTATTGCTAAGGGGACCCATGTACCACCTACAGACCCCTCACAGGTGAGTGGGGGTAAGTCTTCCATTGCTAAAGGGACCCATGTACCACCTACTGGCCCCTCACATGTGAGTGGGGGTAACTCTTCCATTGCTAGAGGCCCAGGGGGGCCACTCAACTATATTGCTGTACACACGCGCGACCACAGGTTTTTCAAACCCACCCTAAAGAAGTTTTATCCATTGGTCAAATTTATACCCTATTCAAGTATTTTCGCGTGCTTTTTTGACAATTTTGCCCCCTAAACAAGTATAACCCCTAAAACATACCCCTTATCAAGGTCTACGTCAATTGCTCTCAATTAAACCTCTAAAAATAATGGAAATGTTTAACCACCTTAAACATTTAACCCTAAACAAGGTCTACCTTAAATAAACCTCTAATGTACATGTACTTGTCAATAAGAACTACAGTCAACTTCACACTAAGTTGAAACTTTGCCTTAGTTGAAGATATTCAAAAGACCTCTATTTTGAATTATCTATTTTTTTTTTTTTGGGGGGGGGGGGGGGGGGGTTATATAAGTTGAATTTGTAAGTAAAAGCTTTTTCATGTTTTCATCAGTACCAGCAGATTCAAGAAAATTTCAAGAAAATTTGATAATACAGTCAAACCTGTCTATAGCGACCGCTCAAGGGACCGGCGAAAAGTGGTCGGTGTAGACAGGTGGTCTCATTAGACAGGTGGGCGGCCATTTTGAATTTCTGGTCGCATATTGTGCCTATATGCACATGCCCAGATAACAATGCGACGTTGGCGGAACGTAGTCTATAGTCGGCACCGTCGCGGTTGGAAAAACAACGTTTAGCCAACGTTGGCCTACGGTAAATTCACAACCATATTTTTGCAGTCGGCGAGCTGACGTTAAAAAAACGTTAAGCCGACGTTGGCTGTTGACTGTTGGCAAACTGGTCGGCAAATGTGCGTTGAAACAACGTTGGGTGATAGTTAGACGAACAATCATATTTATATGGTCGAAAAGCAAACGTTGGGCCAACGTTTCGCCTACTACGTTGGATATTGGTTGGCTAGTTGACGTCGTACTAACGTTTGACAAACAACCGCATTACGACGATAGGCAAGTCAACGTAGGGCCAACGTTCACTTATATAGTCGTATGAACGTTGGGGTTTAGTCGGCTCAATGTTGGCTTGACGTCAGAAATAGCAAAATAAAAGGTTGGGCAAACGTTGGCGCAACATTGGCAATTGAGGTTGGCTTATGGGGGTTGGGCCGACGAGGGCCCAGCGGCAAGAATGACGTGGGCAAAACGTCACGTTTTGACGTTGGCCCAACATGACCGCCTACATTGGGCCAACGATGGGCCAACGTAGCATTGTTATCTGGGTGTGTAATTGGCATCTGTACACGCACGTGTCCAGTGGATAGTTTAACATCTGAACACTTCAATCTTAAATATCTTTTTAACGAAAGGGAAATTAAAAAAAACCGAAACCTGTCCCATGCTTCCATTGTTAATACGAATACAGCAAGGTATGAGGGAACCACCACCATTACAATTTGGTTGTGAGGATTTGGACAATGTTACGAGATCCCTTTAAAATAGACTCCTACCACATTTCTAACTATTAAAATCGTACAATACGCTAAAACCCGTTCAGGGCCCCGTTGCAGGAAGAGAAACAATCGATTGTAAGATGCAATTAATGGTAAGTCAGATCACGTGTTTTAGATGCGTAAATTTTCTGACTTACAATCAATTGTAACTTACAATCGATTGTATCTCTTTCTGCAACGGGGCCTAGGACTGATTGATTAAATTGGTTAAGTGCCAACGAGAATATTTTGCCAAACCACGTCCACGTAATAAATTATTAATACTCGGTACGTAAATAGTACTCCGCGCAATTGTTGAGAAACTAACCGGCTGTTCAAACATCAGATAAAAGGACGCGATTTTATGATACTTATAATTATTTTAATAAATGTTCACTCTTTAGTACACATATAATTATCATTTATAATTATGTACTGAAACTACGTTTGAAAAATATATACGAAAATCTGTCGAATTCCTTATACTCGATGTAATAATGACCCTGGAATATTCAATCCCATATATTACAGACTAAAATACTTGAATCGAAATGTGATAGCTAGGTGACCAGCCAAAGTCAATCTATAAGCTGTCTGAAGTTTATTGTCATTATAAAAGTTTGTTTTATGCATTGACCTGCTCAGGATTGGAGCCTTGAGTGACCAGAGGCGATCGAGTTGATGCCTTGGTCACTCAAGCGCTAATTTTGTGGTCGTTATACACAGATTTATATGTACATCGGGACCTAAATAGGGTTGTCGCTGGTCGCGTTAGGCAGGTGGTCGCATTACGCAGGTCGCTTAACACATGATTTTTCAGGGGAGGACCAGAGAGCGGTCGTTATGAGCAGGTGGTCGCTATAGACAGGTGGTCGCATTAGCAGGTTTGACTGTACTAAATTTAAAGAAATCATGACTTAAATCATCTCCCTCATGATTAGACCGCTATATATACAGGGTGGCCCAGAAAGAATGCAACACCTACGATCGTTTATTTCATCAACTTCATCGACCAAATGTCATTGTTTCTTTTTTGATTGGGTAGAACATTCTTTTTCCAACAAAATGATACCATGAGCATTGATTTTGGGTAAGGCGTTTGGATCCTAGGGCCATTTTTCTGAGGCAATGTCGTTTCCTAAATTTGCTACCGTTCGTCTCCAGCGATCCGCGGAACACGGAGGCCTTCTCGCTCCACGGCCTCCCATAGACAGAAGAACCGCATGACTGCTCTCCCTTTGATAAGGACGACAATGTACAGGGTACTCGATTACGCAACATTGTCTTCCTTATCAAAGGGAGAGCAATGCGGTTCTTCTGTCTATGGGAGGCCGTGGGGCGAGAATGTCTCAGTGTTCCGACTATCGCTGAAGACGAAAAAGTAGCAAATTTAGGACACGACATTGCCTCAGAAAATGGCCCTAGGATCCAAACGCCTTACCCAAAATCAATGCTTATGGTATCATTTTATTTGAAAAAGAATGTTCTACCCAATCAAACAAAAAACAATGACATTTGGTTGATGATGTTGATGAACTAACGATCGTAGGTGTTGCATTCTTTCTGGGCCACCCTGTATAGTATACAAACACAATCGAACCTACACACACACCAGACTCAAATACGCTCACATCGTCCGTGCCTGTCTATTGTCCTACTTATTTGGGGGAGGGTGGGGGAGAGTGTGTGAGGGGGTTTACCCCCTCCCACGTGGAGAAATTTTTGAAATTGGTGTTTAAAATATCACTTTTGCATATTTTTGGCTTTAAATTGTGCGATTTGGTCCATACCCGAGACAAAAAATATTATATGATTCGTAGTTCAAGCTATGGAATCAAACATACATAATGTATGCATAAGAAAAAGTGGGAGGGAAATGTATGGGGGGGGGGGGGCATGTCCCCCTTCCCCGTCCCCCGCCTGTTGACGCCCATTTTCAAGTACCGTGTGACTAGACCCACGACACGGGTACCTTGGGTTAGGTTCAGTAGGCCATGCTCAACTGATGCAGATGTCGACTCTGGAGAAGATGACTGATGGTGCTCTTTGCCTAGACATTTTGGACCACGTATAGTGCAGCTATGCGCCCATATAGCATGCATGAATGCGTCAAATAGTCAAAATTATCTATAAAAGCGGGAGGCAGCAGGATCCTGCAGAGGCCCCTGGTGGACGATTTACCATGCGCTACAAGCAGTTTGTTTGGCCTACGCGCTCTACTAAAATGCGGTATTTAACGGAGCGTCGATCCTCGCGTGTGGGACTGACAATTCGCATAAGGCGCGCACTAGTTGAAGCGATGCCCGCGGCCTCCCACTTGGAAGGATTCTTCAAACTGACATAGGTGCGATATTGCTACTAGGGAACGACTGTTATGTTGTTCTTTATTATCATTTATAACATCATTATCATCACACATTTAATAAGACATGATAATAATGAATGATTTAGACACATTTGGCTTAATTTCGAGTCATTCGACATTTTTTTTTTTTTTTTGCCAAACGATTGGGGGGGGGGGGGGGGGGGCACGTGCCCCCCCGTGCCCCCCGTAGCAACGCCACTAGAGGTTACAATGATACAAGGGATATTATTCTAGACACTCCCCTTCAAATGTGTCTCATATTATGATTGTATCTCAGAGTTTGTATTTGTCCAAAAGCTGATTAAATGCTACAATTGTACTAACAAAACTCTGCTTATGATGTTCTCATTTTGTAGTACTTTTACAAGGAATTCCATCAGTATATTCAGCTGATATCTGGGCCCTGGATACATGCGGAGCTTAACTCCTTGAGTGCCAGGCTCGCATTTTTGTGAGTTACAATACACACAAATGCCATAGAGCATTACAATCTCTGGCACTTTAAGAGTTAAGCGGGGACCTGGGAATGGTGGAGGGGGGCGGGGGTATGATCGCGCGATCAAGGGACGTTCCCGAGATCTGGAATCCCCTGGAATCATTCGAAGTCGCACAAAATCCCCGGCAAACTCCAGACAAGTCCGGGAAACAAGTTTGGAGAAAAAGATACCCTAAACGCGTATTTGTTTAACTCCACAAACATACCCTTTTTTCAGATTTTGGCCTTTTTGACACCCTAAACGCGTCACGCGCGTGACGCGCCATGATCGGCAAAAAGTACCCTTTTAACGCGTTTTTTTGGTCGCGCGTGTGTACAGCAATATAGTTGAGTGGCCCCCCCGGGGCTAGAGGGTCCCATGTACCACCTACTGGCCCCTCACAGGATAGAACACAATTTATCAACCATTCATCACTTTTTGCACACATCAACAAAGTTAATAGATCCCTTAAACTCATGTAATGATAACTCTTGTTAATTTGTATCTTCTTTATAACAACCATACAGAATGATCAAATGGCTGATTGTACTGTTCTGATACATTTTATCCCAGATAGAGAGGCTGTACATGGTTGACGAGGCAAGGTACGAGTTTGGAGGAGATTCTGCCATCAACGTTGACCAGGTCAACTACGATGTCCACCCAGAGGCTCAGGACATTGAATATGGCAGAGTTATCCTCAACAAGGGAGACTGCATTTATATGCCTCTAGGTGAGCGATTGCATTTATACCTGCTAGTTTCTCCTGCATGTTTTTAATACAGACGTATGTACTGATCATCTTAGAAGTCATGTAACCAAAAATAACACATTGTTATGTTCCTGTAGCATGTTTATGCGATCTGCATTATCTGCAACACAGTGACTGAAGAAATGATGTTTTGGGATAGTCCGTCAGTACATATGTTCCCATATTTATTCATTTGATATATTTGGGTCAGTTTCTTTTATGTTTGAATTTGTCATCAACTATTCATACACATAACTGATCTTATTTGAGCTTTTTTTATCATGAGGTGTGAGGTCATTATAAAGGCTAAGGCATAGTTTTCAACTGTTCCTGTTGGATATATATCTACTTTTTTGTGTGGATGGAGTGGTACTTATAGAATCTTAGAGACAACATGATGTATGTCCACTGCGTTTGTCCTTAATAGCAAGACATTTATTCCACAATTCCTGCTCTCTACCCAGGTGTATAAATGGGTACCATGGTCGCGTGTTAATTAGCCTTTGCACCATTGGCAGGCGGCAGCATATGGCTAGTATGCTCCCCAGGGAGTTGAGAAAGTATGTAATATCATTGTGTGGGTTTAAACTGTACCTGATGACCATCAATAATAATTTGTGCTTAATAGAAACCCTGTATTAAGCGCGTTATAAATGCAAGCTATTATTATTGTATTTGCTTTGACCAGGTTACACTCACCAAGTGCGAACCAAAGGCTACATGAATGTTGCCGTTTCCATCTGGTTCTCGCACTTTTTGCCATTCGATCCTGGTGACTGCGATCTCCATGGCAACCGTTTCCGACCTATGAGCGAGTCGTCTGTATTGTGGCGGTATAGTGGTTATGGCATCCTTCCTCAGGGCCATCTAGACCTGCACATGCTAAGGTAAATAACTGGCAGTGCTTTATGTTTTTACGCACATGTATAGTTCTGTATATCTCTCATGTTGATCCTTGATTCTAGGGAAGCCAAACGCTGGTATTTTTGCATCCTGTCACTTCTAAATCGTCTAGTTTAGACTGTTTTAAAACCCCAGAGCACATAGATAGGGATCGACGCGATTGGTTCATCCCCCCATAGCACGGTAGTTGTGGTAGTCAAACTGATAAACACTGCTCTTCAGCATAACACATTTTATATATTTTGTAGAAAAGTCTACAGTACCGTATATTGATAATATGTATATATTGGTATACAGTCAAATCTGCATATAGTGACCACCTAAGCGAAACAAGAACAGTGGCCACTGTAGACAGGTGACCACTATAGACAGGTTTCTTAACGCCATGTTTTTTTTCTGTAGGGGAACACTTTTGATGACCACTATAGGCAAGTTGGCTGCTAAAGACAGGTGGCCACTAAGACAGGTTTGACTGTTTATGTAATATATGCACTGTTTTCCTTAATTTCTTAGAACTGTGATGAAGACTACTGCAGATGAATTTGGTAGAATCTGGCTGGAGCACTTCGTAACTGAATTCATTCAGGTGAGCACATATCTGACCCTTTCCCTACCAACCAAACCAAATGCGCAGTAATGTGTGTATTTAACACCAGGAGTGTATTCTGAAAACGATTTTAAGTTAATTTATTGTATCTTCGTCATATCTACGTCGCTTAGATATATTTTAGGTAATCGCTATTCCTTAAGTACAGGTTCAGAATACCGATTTGGCAACAAATTTAGTGACGTTGATAAAATAAATTTCTAGCCTAAAATCTTTGTCAGAATACACCCTTAGAAGTAAGGCTGGGACATCAGGTGAGCACATCTCAAACCCATTCACTACCAACCAAACCAAATGAGCACTAATGACTGTGTATTTAACACCAGACAAACGCTTAAAGACTGTATATATTACCAACCACCTCAACATTAACTAATACAAGTATTTAACACCAACCAATCGCTTATAAATGTATTTTGACTAACTAACCCAATTAAAAACTTATGCAAGTATTTAACACCAGCCAAATGCTAATTTTTTTACCAACCAATTCAAACCAAAAGTATAACTAACACCAACCAAACCAAATTAACACTTATGAGTGTATTTAACACCAACGTAACCCAGCAAACAAGAATGATTGTTTAACACCAGACAAACACCAACAAAATTGTATTTAACACCAACCAAACCTAACAAACACTATTAATTGTGTTTAACATGCACCAACAGATCTTTAACAAAATTGAGTGATTTCAAGTATGGAGCCAGAAGCCGGTTTAAGTGTTTTATTAAACACTAAAAACTTGGTACCTGTATGTATCTTAAGGATCATTTGAAGTGAATTGATTAGCCTTGTGGGTAATGAGATCAAAGGTCACAGTGCTCATTATGCGAAAATAGCTCAAAATCGTGATGCAGACAAACGTGATGCAAGGGCAGAAATTTACTGTATTTGTTTGCCCTAGTTTCCTTTTACATGTTTATACTGCTTTTTATTTTGTTATCTATAGGGCACAAGAAATGATGCGTTACTCATCAGGCAACATCGTGAACAGGTGAGGGTTTGTTAATCAATATACGTGCAACACACTGTTTACAAAGTATCTCTGGGTTTTACCAGGATATTATTGTTAGTCCCACTGCACTGTTTCTCCTTCCGTTTCCTATCCGATTGACATCCAGAAGGTACGAGCAGGAAATTAAATGATGCGTACCAAGTGTGGGCTAGTAGGATACCTTTAATTTGGCTCCTTTTCATGTGAAAGGAAACATCAATATGAATTTGCTAGATACTGACCGTTTCGCCACATTTTTGGTCGATAGGAAACGGTGCAGTGGTACTAGGCCATTAGGTGCACTGTTTCTGCATGTTAATACTAAATGTAACCTATATATCAGTACTTATGCACCAATCAATCTTGTTGGGCTCGGAGGAAGTGCTCCTGGTCATATCTTGGTTTTTAAATCATATTGGGCATATCATTTTGATATGCCTTTCAAAGCAGTCAATAATTGTTTAAAATTGAATCATAATTTTCTCATTTGTTTAATGGCCAATATGGTTTGGTATAATTTTCAGTGCTTTCTGGGTTTTTGTATTCTAAACATAATGATAGGCTTGTATGCACATACTTGTGCATTTACTTTTTACTGTCTAACTCCTTAGAACATTATGTAGAACTGATTTGCGTTTCCACTAGAGCAAATTTCCGCGGCAATTTTGTTTGTTCGCAGAGAATTATTAAAAAAATCGCTCTGAGGAGCGATTTAATAAATTCGCTTGCGAATATTCGCCATGTAATATGAATGATATATATGAATAACACTGATTTGGTCTGATTCGCTCTAATGGAAACGCAGCTTAAAGGGGAGCCAAATGCTGTAATTTTCGCTTACTGTTACTGATTAGTGCATAATTCCCATCACTTCTATTGGTACAGTGGAACCTCGTTATAAAGAGGTCGGATATAACGAAACCCTCTTATAACAAGGTCATTTTGCTGGTCCCAGCTCTTTATTTTTTATTTTTTATTTTACCCTGATATAATGAGAAACCTGATATAACAAGGTCATGTCATAACATTGTCATGGTCCCAAGGACCTCGTTATAACGAGGTTCCACTGTATATATTTTCTGTTGGGTATCACCAATAATGGAAATGAGCGCTATCATCTGTTTTGACTTTATACTGGAGGCTGCCATGTTTTCCAACTATACCATATGAAACGCAATCTTACCTTGCACTAACAGAAGCAGAATAAGAATCCACTGACATAGCAGCAGATTCAACAACAACCGTTATATATCTCAGATGAGGCCAGATGATGTTTCATGCTGTAGGAAAACATGGCAGCCTACCGTTTGAAAACATGGCAGCCTCCAGTGGTCAGTCAGAACAGTTGATAGTGGTTTCAAAAACATTTATTTTTTGTTATTAGTGATCCTCAAGAGGAAATACAATGTATATGGCTTAAAGTGACAGGAATTATGCACTCATCAGTAAATTAAGCGAAAAATTCCAGCGTTTTGATCCCCTTTAAGATGGATTAATTGTATTTTGTAGTTCATTAGGAAGCTTGATCCCAGTGGCAAGGGCTTTGTTTCTGTGGAGGAGCTGGATTCCCTCTCTCTAGAGACGATGAAAGAGCTGATCGAGACATTTGACCCTCCAGAAATGTCCAACCTGCCGGACTTCGAGCACCATCTCATACGTGAGCATAGGATAAGGTGAGGCATCCGCAACCTTTTGATGGCACATGACTTGTATGGACTGAACGCTCATGCTCACTATGCTGTTGTGTTGACTGAAAAAGCAAGCGTTCAATGCTGAGTTGTTGACTAAGATTTTATGCAGGATATTGAGTTACCGTATTTGCCGGTGTATAAACCGCACCCCCCTTTTTGCACAAAAAAAAAAAAAAAAAAAAAAAAAAAAAAGCGGTTAATACGCTATAAACCGCACCCGTTTATTAACCGCACCCCCAATTTTGAAGAAAACAAAAATTGAAAAAAAGTGCGGTTAATACACCAGCAAATACGGTATGCATGCAGGATTAACCCGTTCAGTTCTGATCCCAAAAATATTCGGGCTTTGGTCTACGGAGAATATATGTTGTAGCAAAATCAGTCCGTCCTGAACAGGTTAAAACTTTTTTTCTTAAATTGAACATGATTATTATAACAATAATATAGGGGTGGATCATGTCCCCCCAAAAAACAACAACAAACAAACAAACAAACAAATGATACTAGTCCAGCACCAAACAGACATAAACTTTATAAGTTTGGGTCGGTGTGGCCGTGTGACTTAGTATTTGGCTCATATTCAATAAAAACATATGCAACCCACACACTATCAATATGGTAAAGACATTTGTCGCTATGATTTAATAAGAGTTTGTTCTTTTACAGGGATCTTCTAGCAAATCTGGTCAGTAGAAATGCAGTTAACACTGTCCAACGGACCGACTTCATCCATGAGTACACTACTGGTCTATGGGGATCTCCGCAGGTGGCACAAGAGGTGAGCCAATACTTACAATTAATTACATTTTATTTTCACATAAAAAAAAACACCGATTACATTAGCATACATATATGGAAAACAATAACTGGCACGAATATAAATACAAATTGTAAATTGTAGATCATCCACTGTAATGGTAAATCACAAACAATATTAAAACCCTGTCGAGGCCGTAAATCCCTTTATTGACTGCAATGAAGAAAACAGAAAACAACTAATTTGGATGAATGTGTTGGTGAATACACCACTGGCCTAGGGGGTCACCACAGGTTGCAAGAGAGGTGAGCCTTAGTACCAATGAATACACCACTGGCCTAGGGGGGGGGGGGGGGGTCACCACAGGTTGCAAGAGAGATGAGCCTTAGTACCAATGAATACAACACTGGCCTAGGGGGGTCACCACAGGTTGCAAGAGAGGTGAGCCTTAGTACCAATGAATGCACCACTGCCCTAGGGGGGGTCACCACAGGTTGCAAGAGAGATGAGCCTTAGTACCAATGAATACACCACTGGCCTAGGAGGGGTCACCACAGGTTGCAAGAGAGGTGAGCCTTAATTAGTACCAATGATCGAATGCACCACTGGGCCTAGGGCCCAGGGGGGTCACCACAGGTTGCAAGAGAGGTGAGCCTTAGTACCTTAGTAAAACAAGATATCGGGGAATGTGGTGAGTGATAGATTGTATGTGTTGTTGTTGTTGATGCAAACACATACGGCAGTCACCAGCACCCACTACAAGGTTCACTAATAGAAATAAGACAGTACAACGACCGAATAAAATAATGTCCACACAAGTGATGTAGAATTTGGATGACGTCATTATTGAAGGAATAAAACAAATGTCCGAAAAGGTATATTGCACAGTGAATAATAAGCAAAGTCCATGATTATAAAGTTGAGAGTTCAGTTGGCCTGAATTAATGAGGCGCGCGTCCGCGGATGAGAAGAGAACAGCGAGAGTTCAATGATGATGAAAATGAAGACGAGGAACGCGAAGGCGCGTGGAGAAAAGGCGATAGTCGATTCCGTTCTGTCGATGAACGAGCACGCACGAGGTGGCTGCGCAGTGAAGGCATGGCCTGAACGTTGTGCTATAAACGTGTTCATGTAGATGTAGTTGAAATGATGATTGGAACGGTACAAGAGAGGTGAGCTTTAGTACCATTGTATACTCCACTGGCCTATTGACAATGAGGAGACCAACAATGCACCATACTAAAGATGTGTAGGTCATCAGCACCTGGCTGCTGATTTATGTTCTACCACTATTACTAATTTGCTCCCAATTTTGATATTTAATCCAAACTGCTGCTCTTTACCAAGGAGTATACATGGGTACTTGGTCGGGTGTTAAATTAGCCTGTAGCGCTGTACATCATAGGGCAGCTTCGGCTATAGTATACTCCCCTGGGAGTTGAGATGGTGCAGAAGATAATTCAATAATTTACTCCCAATTTTTGTTATTTGATGCCTTTTAATCTGTTTAATTATAAATAAGCCATTTGTATTAAAATTAAAATCTATCTTTCCTCTGTTTTTCTATCTCTTTCTCACTTGGTCTTCCCTAGATTTGGTCTTTATTAGACCCAGATGCAACAGATCTTATCAATGCAAGCGATATAACGAGACACATCGTCCAAGCCTTGGCAAAATTTAGTGTGGGCTTTCAGCATGACCCAACCATAGAGCACCTGTGGTTTCGGCAGTTTCTGCAGGCAGATGTCTTCAAGAAGTTTGGTGTGACTCACTTCATCAAGTCTCAAGATTTGGTCTCTGAGGAAGAGCAGATTGGCACCTGTGCAAGAGATCACCAAGATGGAAGCAAGGCATGCAATAAACCAGCAGAAAACGAAATGGACACATTACCAAACACAGATTTATGACAATAACTAGTATGTAATTGTAGTCTGGTGGCCAGATTAAACAAAAATGGTTTAGGGAGTTCTGAATTGTAGAGGTTGGAGACAAGTAACTAATATGTAACTATCAGATCACAGACATACACATTTTATCAGCTCTTCGTCATTTTTTTTCTTCTAAGTATTTTGTCTAAAAAAGTTACTAGATTACTTTAAGATTATGCAAAAGTAAGAGTATGCTTAAAGTGAAACCAGTAAAGTGTCTAACTCCACGAAAATTACTTGGAGTTTCCACATTTCTGTTCTACCGTGTTGTTTGGCTTATGGTAAGAGAAAAATAAAACAGGGTTAGATTGTTTAAAATGCCCCTCATTGTATGATAGTGTCTATCATTGATAATCATTCAGCTCAAGAGCGCTGAACGGTCATAAACCTCATACACGTTATACAGTAATTCGTTGTAAAAGCTGACGCAAATTTTCGCTTTTTTAACCAGGAAAGCAGTGTTCTTTTTCAATGAAACTTTCACACATCTTTCGGACATATCTTACAATGATTTGGTATAGGATTGAAGTCTCAAATGTAATTTTGGGCAATATCTGACACTTTACAGGTGCACCTTTAAGGTTCAAGATTGGAGTTGGAGAAATAGAAGCTTCAGGCATCACATCTTGAATGCACTCGCCGAGATAATGAGGCAGAATTGAAGAATTTATAATTAATTGACCGACCTGTACGTGGCATCTTTCTACGTACTGAGCTAAGACACCGATGTTTTAAATCGAAATAACTAGGATAAATCAAATGTTCCATAGAAAGAAAAGTGTTCATTAAATGACTAACATATTAAAGTTCATATTATTATTCATTTTGTATCAACCTGTCACAGAAAAAAGGGTGAATTTTAAGGTTAAAAAGAGGATACGAAAAGCAAAAATGTTCAACACAATCATATCGTAAAATAACTTATTATAAATGCTTGCATCTCGGTAAATTTTACATCATTGGAAAGGGTAAAGTCTCGTTTTTGATGAGAAACGATTCACATATTCATTAACCTTTTAGAACAGTCAGGAGCTAGCAAAATATCACATGGGATCAAAAAATTACTGCGATTTCCGAAATTCCAGCTCTGTGATTGGCTCATTCAACTACTGACCACTTTTGCTGAGGTAACGGGCCCATAGCAACAGTCACTCGCACCTGCCATTGCCCGGTTTGTCACCATGCGGTCTTGGTTGAATAGCCCACAAGTCGCGCCTGATGTTGAATAAGCCAATCACAGAGCTGGAATGTGTAAATTCATAGTAATTTGTGAACATCTTGTGATATTTTACTAGCCCCTGACTATTCTAAAAAATGAATGAATATATGAATGGTGTAGTATCTGAGCCAATACTTTTCTCTTTCCAATGATGTAAACATTACCGAGACGCAAGCACATTTTATATATTATTTTATAAGGAAAACGTGAATCATTAAATTCTTGTTTTATTATCATATTTCTAACCTTAAATTTCACCCTTTCTGAGGTTGAGTTTACAATGGGTAGTAAAAAACTTCAGAGGATGTCCAGAGTACGTAGGTAATCAGATCTGACAAAGAAATGTTCTGGATCGATTCTGTCAATACCGTGCAGGATTTTGTAGACTTGGATCATATCTCCCCGCTCCCTTCGGTAGTGAAGAGAGAAAATCTCAAGTTTTCTCAGTCTCTCTGGGTACGATAAGGAGCTCATTCCTGGAATCGGCCTTGTTGCTCTTCGCTGTACTGCTTCAATCTTTTTGTCTGTAACAAATCTTGGGCTCCATGATACGCTGCAGTACTCTAGATGGGGGCGTACAAGTGCTTTGTAGAGAGGTATACAAATATCTGGGTCAATATTGACAAAAGCATGCTTGATGAGGCCTAGCATCTGGTTCGCTTTTTGTATTGCTGAGGAGATATGTTTGTGGAAATTCAGCTCACCGTCTATCAATAATTCCAGATCCTTTTCACAGGTGACATTTTCCAGCATTGCATTGTCCATCAAATATGAGCACTGTTGATTGTTCTTTCCTATATGAAGTGCCTTACATTTCTGGGAGTTCAGAGGCAGCTGCCATGTGCGAGACCACCTCTGAATGTTGCTCAAATCTTGTTGTAGTACCTGGCTTGAAGCAGGGTTCAGCACAGGAGCATAAATCTTGGCATCATCTGCGTATAGCTGAGTTTTGCTTGAAGTTGTATCTGGTAGGCCGTTCACGAACATGACAAAAAGAGTAGGTCCCAAAACACTTCCTTGTGGAATGCCGCTCATCACACTGGCCCATTTAGAATTAACGCCATCTACTACTACCCTCTGCTTTCTTTGTGACAAGAAAGCTTTAATCCATGAGAGGAGTGGGTCAGCAATTCCAAAGGATGATACCTTTCTGATCAGTCTAGTATGGGGTACAGAGTCAAATGCTTTTTTGAAATCCAAATATATTACATCTACCATCATAAATTTAGACCAAAACATCTCCTCATGTGGACATGTCCATCTCCATTTTCTTTCTGGAGCTTTCTTCCAGTCATAAATATAACAATAATATAAACAGGAAGTCTTGTTTATCCTTTTTACCAACATTTTACAATATTTTAAACACTTTCATATTAGCAAGATATTTCTCTGGACCCTTCCTTATGACTCATAGTCGCTTCCTCTTAATCTTAAAGCTACTATGTTAAAGGTAACGTTGAGTATTGGTAATTTCCAAAGTGCCCCCCCAAAATTAATTGTAACGGATTTGGTTGATTTCAATTCCATATGAAAAATCATCGAAAAAAACATTGGAAATAATAATAATTCCCATTCAAATGCTCTAATTTTTGTGAAATTTGCTTTCAAAATATTTATAAAAGTGATTGACGTCCGGCCATCACTTTTTAGAGAACGCTAGCGCGAGTCGCTAGCGATCTAGGTCCTCCTGATAGAGAACTGAAACTAAATATTTTTGTGCACGCTAATTGTGCTTAAAACTATACATATGATACGGTACTTACCAGCAATTCACTCTCCAATATGTGATCCAACTATCTATGAGGCGCCCTTTGTCAATTTATTATTTACACATATTATATGTTATATAATCATTATTTAAAGGGGTAGTTTAGTTTTGGTAAGGCTGAACTTTAGTAGCCAAAACCTGCACAGTAACATTATAAACTAATAGTTATAACTCCACCATGCTCGAAAGGTATACAAAATTACAAACGACCAAGTAAAACGCCTGTTTATCATTCAAAAAGAGCCATTAAAACACAAGAGGGCACTTTTTTAAAAGGCATTGGTTTCAACCATTTTCAACCAAAATTATGCATGTGATGTTTTGTTGATATAATGATTAAATAGCGAGATCATCAACAACCATTTAAAAAACGCTTTTAATTTTTTTAAAAAAAGTGCAAGCATTTTTTTAATTTTTTCAAAAAATCATCTAATTATTTGGGCCCCAAATAATTATAAGATCAGATATATTTATTGATATTTCAGCCGTTTCTGGGTCGATTTTGACCAAATAAAGTTTATTCGGCCATTGAAATTGCATGTTCTCTCAAATTCGACACTCAGTTTTTCATTACCTCACAAAAAAATTGCGATGTGCAGCGCCCTCTCTACCAAAACTAAACTACCCCTTTAACATATAATAACTATTATATACATATAATGTAAGTAAATGTATCAATTTATTTATAAATAATTTGTATACAATTTTAATTGTTTATATATAATTATAATTCATACTCCATTATTTATAAATAATTACATGTCATACTTAATTATTTATAAATAATTGCAATCTGCATTTGCATTATTTATATGTAATTTACATTATTTATAAATAATTATAAAACTCATCTTTATTATTTACATATAATGACAAAATACATTAATATTATTTATATATAAATGTTATTATTTATAAATAATTACATTTCATATATCATTATTTATAAATAATTGCAATTCGAAACTTCATTATTTATAAATAATTCCAAGTCACATAGCTATTATTTATACATAATTACAATTCGAAACTTCATTATTTATAAATAATTCCAATTCTCGTTTTCATTATTTATAAATAATGATTCTGGTTTAGTACGAACCCATTATATATTATATAATGAACACACGTCACAATTATATGTATATAAAGAAAACGCGTGAAGACCCAATTCCCTTATTTATAAATAATTGAAATGCGTGTTCTCGAGTTTTCTTTATATACACAATCTGGTGACGCGTGTTCATTTAGGCACATTTAAGCTTTTGTTCCGGTTTAAATGTTAAGAATGGAGAGACTTATGAACTTAACATTCTCAGTACCACCATGGGAGTTTAATGAGCATTATAGATACCTCTAAATTGATCTTTTGAAGTGTGTTTTCATGAATTGAAGCAAATAAATCTAGCGCCCGTTGCCCGCGGTCGCAGAAAGAGTTACACTGTACCATGTACTCACAATTGTGTCTGGTGCCGGTGCGGTGAAGCCACATAGCTGTATACAGCTCTATGGGTGAAGCACACAAAGATCTGCGTGACTTTGTAGTGACGGATTGCTACTTTCAATCTGTTGCATGCAATATCGAGATGAATAAATAAATCAAACTAACGAAGGGAAAGAAGGATCACCTGGTGTGATCCAAGACAGATTAATCTGATAAAATTCCGATCTGCGCCACATTTCAAATGTTTAGTTTTACCCACTTAGTTCGTTCTAGCTTCTCTTGCATCCCTTCTCAACATTTGTTTGTGTTCGTTGCTTGATGTTTTAGTGGCTTTGAATTATAATATTGTATTACTTAGTTTACAAGTGAATGTTACTTACTCTTAATATTCATAATTCTATTCAGCTGTTGTCTTTATCATCACCTCACCGCCATATGATGATGATGATGATGACGATTTTCATCGTCGTCATCGTCGTCCTCGTCATCAGCATACCAGTGGCATACCCAGGATTATTCAAGCGGACGGGGGGGGGGGGGGATTTCGTCGTCCAGAAGTACCTCAGACTCTGCTTCGAAAAATTTCCCCCCCCCCCTTCAAAACAAAAATTGGCAGATATCCCCCTGGAAAAAATTCTTACCGACACCCTCCCCCTCTAAATATCTTCACTGTCACCCCTCCCTCCAAAATTCTTCACCGTCCTCCCTCCTTCACCGACACCCCACTAAAAAAAAAATCTTCATTGACACCCCTCTACACCGAAACCCAATTAACACGATTAACATCGTCGTCGTCGTGGTCATCGTCATCATCGTCATTAGCATATCAGTGGCATACCCAGGATTTTTCAAGCGGATGGGGGGGGGGGGGGGAGGGGTAGTTTGTCGTCCAGAAGTACCTCTTCACTCCCCCCCCCCCCCCTTTCCAAAAAAAAAGGTCGGATACCCCCCTCGAAAAAATCTTCAGGGGGGATTAACCTTATCGTCGTCTTCGTCGTGGTCATCGTCATCATCGTCTTCATCAGCATACCAGCAGTGGCGTACCCAGGATTTCATGCGGACGTGGGGGGGGGGGGATTTGTCGTCCAGAAGTACCTCGAACTCTGCTTTGAAAAATCTTCACCCCCCCCCCTTTAAAAAAAAAAGGGCGGCTACCCCCCTCAAAAAAAATTTAACGACACCCAGCCCCTCAACAAATCAACATTAACATTATCGTCGTCCTTGTCGTGGTCATCGTCGTCATCAGCATTGAAACATTCTTACCGACACTCACCCCCTCGAAAAATCTTCAATGTCACCCCTCCCTCGGAAATTCTTCACCGACCTCCCCCTTCACCGACACCCCCCTAAAAAAATCCTCACTGACACCCCCCTCCGTGTCCTCAAAAATCTTCACGGACCTCCCCCCTTCACCAACACCCCCCTTAAAAAAATCCTCACTGACACTCCCCCTTCACCGACACCCCCCTAAAAATCCTCCTTAACACCCCCCTCCCCCCCAACGATTAACATCATCGTCGTCGTCGTCGTCGTCATCATCGTCTTCATCAGAATACCAGTGTCGTACCCATAATTTTTCAAGCAGACGGGGGGAGGGGGGGGTAATTTGTTGTGAAAAATCTTCACCCGCCCCCCCCCCCTTCAAAATAAATTGGCGGATACACCCTCGAAAAATTCTTACGGACACCCATCCCCTACAAAAATCTTCACTGTAACCCCCCTTGTCAGTGGTCAGGGTGGTGTCAGTGAAGGGGAAAGGTAGGTGAAGAATTTCCGAGGGAAGGGTTACAGTGAAGAGGGGGTGGGTGTCTGTAAGAAAAAAAAACACGCTTCAAAAGATCAATTTAGAGGTTTCTATAATGCTCATTAAACTCTCATGGTGGTACTAAGAATGTTAAGTTCATAATTCTCTCAGTTCTTAACATTTAAACCGGAACAAAAGCTGAAATGTGCGCGTCACTACATTATGTATATAAAGAAAACTCGAGAACACTCATTTCAATTATTTATAAATAAGGGAATTGGGTCCGCGTTTTCTTTATATACATATAATTGTGACGTGTGTTCATTATATAATATATAATGGGTTCGTACTAAACCAGAATCATTATTTATAAATAATGAAAACGAGAATTGGAATTATTTATAAATAATGAAGTTTTGAATTGTAATTATTTATAAATAATAGCTATGTGACTTGGAATTATTTATAAATAATGAAGTTTCGAATTGCAATTATTTATAAATAATGATATATGAAATGTAATTATTTATAAATAATAACATTTATAAATAAATAATATTAATGTATTTTGTCATTATATGTAAATAATAAAGATGAGTTTTATAATTATTTATAAATAATGTAAATTATATATAAATAATGCAAATGCAGATTGCAATTATTTATAAATAATTAAGTATGACATGTAATTATTTATAAATAATGGAGTATGAATTATAATTATATATAAACATTCAAAATTGTATAAAAATTATTTACAAATAAATTGATACATTTATTTACATTATATGTAAATAATAGTTATATATGTTAAATAATGATTATATAACATATAATATGTGTAAATAATAAATTGACAAAAGGCGCCTCATAACTATCGGGTGGATTAAGATTATGATTTTTTCCTCCCATTCCGCAAAAAAGCAGTGATATATATATGCGCCTCATGGACTTGTCTCCGTGTGTTAGCGCGACCTCCGAAACGAAAGGCGAACAAACGGGGCTTGCAATACAGTCATGTTACATACTACACGTTACTATTACCGCGCACCTGCACTACAGTCCTGTATTGGGACCTAGAACGCTAGTTCTTCGCGCTGGCGTTCTCTCGAGTTAATTTGACACTTCGAGTTGTAACGGCTCTTTTTTTTAATGATAACAGGGGTTATATTTTGTGGTTTGTAATTGTGTATACTTTCGAGCATGGGGAAGTAATAACTATTAGTTTGTACCGTAATCGTGCAGGTTTTGGTTACTAAAGTTAAGTTTGACAATACTCAACTATCCCTTAATCTACTTTAGTACGAATGAACAAGTAAACAGATACATAATTACCATTAAAGGGAACACAACAATGATTCGATGTACAATTTACAAATATCATCAAAACTAAATAATAAAGAATGAACGAATACATGTATGTATGAGATCAAATACGTTACAAATACAAAATATCAAGTCATATCCTGACGGGGGGGGGGGGGGGGGGGGTGGGCGGGGGTACCCATCCCCGTCCCGCTATCACCACCCCACATCCCCCATACACGCACACAACCACACACGTACTTTTGTTTAAAATTGTAGTAACACATGCACACACACACACATACACACACGTTATTTTGTTTAAATTTGTTTACAACATACACACATCAACACACACCACACACACACACACACAACCATACACACCAGGGGCGGATCTAGCTTTTTGCTAAGGGGGGGGGTGTGACCCAATGACGATGCGGAGCATCGTCCATGTGCCGCGAAGCGGCGATTTTTTTGGTGCTATTTTAAACCCCTGTAAGTGATGTTTTCCACATCACATTTTCACTTGGCAGCCCAAGGGGGGGGGGGGGGGGGGTTAAACCCCCTAACCCCCCCCCCCCCCCCGTAGATCCGCCACTGCACACAGGCGTGTTCACGAATCACACACACTGATACGCATACCCACGCATACACAAACATATGCACATACACACACACACACCCGTGTAAACGCAATTGCACTCAAACAAACACATATAATTGCAAGAATACATAATTATATACTATAAAACTGCACTGCATAAGATACTTTTGATCTGAATACTTTTATTCATCAAAATGTATACGTGTTCTCATTATGGACCAAGTAAGAGAGAGGACAATATATATAATCTATTTACAATAGAAATTACAATTGTCAAGATTGAACTACAGATACGAGCCAAAGGGATACAGCAGGGCTAGCAATACTTTGCCGTGATGGTCCTGTCGGGTAAGTGAAACAAAAGAAGTAATCAAGTTTTGGGTGGCCCGATATGGGCTGTGGCCAAGGAAGAAAATATCATTAAAATTGCCAATTATGCCATTGATTTGCCCCGGTCGGGAAACTGACATTTTGATTGAATGAACTGTTGGTGGCCCCCTTAGCTCCCCTATTGCTGACCTCAAATTCTGGTCAAACTAAATGTTATAACTAAAACATGTACGTTTAAAACCAATTAATAGTTACATTTTAACGATGCTTTAATATAGGATTTCTCGGTCAATTTCGTAAGTTGGCCACACGAATTCATTTTGTGTGCATTAAATTTCGCCGATTTGGTCACCGCAGCAGTATTTTGCAGTTCAAATTCGTTTTTTAGCATTCGAATTCATATAACAATCATTAGAAAACATTTCGTTTGCATTCGATTAAAACGTGTTTCTATTCGTAAAATTGTCATTCAATTTAAAGCGAGACAATTAAGTGATTACGTAATACCGCCTTCCGTGAAATCCGTTGGCGAATTGAATGCAAATTAAATAGCGTGTTTTTTAAATTGAATGCTTAAAAGTGGTAAATCACTTGACCGAACAGCTAAATCTAATGAACAAAAATGCAATTTTGAACTACAATTGCAAGCCTTCAGCTCAATTTTGCGAAATTGAATGACATGCTTATCAAAACGAATGAGGAGCTTACGAAATTACATCTATGTTTCACTACGGCACAAATATATTATTTTGAAGCGTCCTCTAACCCCAAAGTGTACCATCCCTTCAAGCCAGCAGAAAAGTGATAATGTAGAGCTTGATATACAAAATACAGCTAGTTATGTAGTCTATTAAGCTTAAGATACTTGACCCCGGTTTCCTTTCCGTTTCTTCTTAATTTTCCCATTCCCCCCCCCCTTTTTTTTGGGGGGGGGGGGGGGCTAGGAATTGTACTTTCCCTTTTTTGTAGATGTTCCCTCCATAGTTGTAATTGCTTTGCTGTATTATTTTGTTGTAGATAGTATACTTTTAGTGTATTTTATATTGTATAAATGATTGATGTGTGCATTTGCTTGTCTATTGTTATGAGTATGTATTGATTAATACAATTGTATATTTTATTTTGGCTTGGACCCCTTTGCAAAACAGCTTGTAGCTGACAAGCTAGGCAATCCATCCCATGAGTGAAGAATAAATAAATACATAAAATGACATTGTATGATAGCAGGATATACGTTTAAGTTTCTTGCATGGAAAAGTTACTGATACACAGATAACATGATTTGAAATTCATAGCTAAAAAAATGGGTGCATGTACCAACAAGTATCAAGTTCAAGCAAGTTCTCACACAATCTTTTTTCATAGTAAAAATAACGGTATATTTACAAATATAATGAGTGGTGTTTGTTTTAAAGAGCTCTAGTAACTTTGTTGACATGTGCAAAATCTGAAGGACGTTTATAAAATTAGTATTTCTGTAATCGGGTAGGGTCTACTAAGTGATGTGTAAACATTCCATGATAAATGAATGTCATATGACCGAGTATTAATACAAAATAATACAAAGTTGTAATATTGCTAACTCATTGCCCTGACTTCGTACATTAATTATCCAGTGATGGAGTATGTAAGATCCGAACACTTCAATCATAAAATCTTTTTAAAGAAGGAAAAAGAAAATACATCTTGTATAGGTAATGCGAAAATAACGATGTAAATGATAACAGCTAGAGTTCTAAGTAATTTTGGTCTAATTTGACTATGTTACTATACTACGCACAAAAAGTTCCGCAATCGAGGTTTGCGTGTTAATAAATTTTCTATTACGCTATTACCATTCATAAATTTTGTATCTTTGGAAAGCGTGAATCCTCCTCTTTACATTGATATAACATTTGCTATGAATATTAATCATGGAATGTGCATTGCATCCAAATGAAGGGCAAAGTCAAAAGTGAAATGTTGCAAAATGCACTAATTTTGTCAACAAAGCGCCTTCCTTTTGTTTGAGATTAAAACGTGGCTTGAATGCCTATTACGTTACTACCATTCATAAATTTGGTATCATTGGAAAAGCGTGAATCCTCCTCTTTACATTGATATAACATTTGCTATGATATTTTATCATGGAATGTGCATTACATCCAAATGTAGGGACAAGTAAAAATGAAATGTTGCAAATGCACTGATTTGTCAACAGTGTGCCTTTCTTTTGTTTGAAGATTAAAACGTGGCTTGAATGCATGACCACCTCACCCCCATTCAAGCCAAGGAAGGCACACTGTTGACAAAATCAGTGCATTTTGCAACATTTCACTTTTGACTTTGCCCTACATTTGGATGCAATGCACATTGCATGATAAAATATTCATAGCAAATGTTATTATCAATGTAAAGGGGAGAATTTACGCTTCCCATGATGCCATATTTATGAATGGTAATAGCGTAATAGAAAAGTTATTAATGCGCAAACCTCGATTGCGGAACTTAGTTGTGCGAGGTATAGATCCCTTTAATACATGAATACAATGATACAATCCGTATTTATTTTTTTCCATGGATGATGACATGGATGGAAGTTGGGGAATACTGTATACATTATTTACACAGATAATAATGTTTACGTGTGTTTTTTTTTTATACAAAGATCATGTGATCATTCCCAACAAGGATGAAATAATGCTTACTTAAAGAATTGACGAGCCATATGAGTGGCTCAGTATCTATAGTCATGTATGTCGGATTCCGCTTTGATCGAGCTAAGAATAAGGGTACTTATAGTTATACCATGCTGATTTAAAGTACAGTGAAATACACATCGATATTTTGACAAGTTCAACAAACGAATCTTTAACCCCCAAATATATTTTGCTTAAACCATAGGGTCCTGTCGCAAAAAGAGTTACAATCGATTGTGGAGTCATAATCGATTGCAAATCGAATACGAATATTTGACTATAATGCACAAATCTGATTGGTTCAAATGCGCATATTTTCTGACTTTCTGCTAAATTGCAACTTTAAAATCGACTGTAACTCGTTCTACAACGGGCCCTGGTCTATCAAATACTAAAATCTACAGAGAATGTATGTTATATCAAATCAAAATGGTTCTCAACAGATTGAGTGAGGCGAGTTAGCAAGTGAAGCGAGATAGCTCAGTTGAGAGCGCACCTGACTAAGACCCCGTTTACAGTGAAAAAAAGGCCGGGCCGAGACGCGTCTCGGCCCGGCCTTTTCTTCACTGTAAACGCTCAAAAGGCCAAATGCGGGGCCAAAAGTGGCCGCGCATTTGGCCCTGCTCTGGAGGTAGTCTCGGCCGCGGCCGAGACGCGTCTCGCCGCAGGGGCGTCGATCACGGGGGGGATGGGGGGGATATATCCCCCCCCAATATTTCAGGTGGGGGGGATGGCCTGTATTATCATCCCCCCAATAATTGGGGTTCAAAAATATATAATAACATTACAAATAAAAGGATCTTTGCCCTCTCTCATGAATGGAAGTTGTTACTGTAGTCTTCTTTAAACCACTTTTTGATAATGCTAAAATGCCCAAATCCAAAATCTTCCGGGGCTGCGCCCCTGGAACCCCCATTAAGGTTATTTGACCCAGTTCCGGCCCTGTACTCATTTAATAGTTTTAGTCAGGACTTCTCTCTCGGCACACTTTCAGGCGATCCTGGCCCACAGTGCGTCTGCGCTTCGCTCACTAAAATTGAGCTAACTATTCAATAGTTAACTGTATTTCTGGATATTACAAATCCAAAGCTTCCGAGGGCTCCACCCCCTGGACCCCAATAAGCTTACCAATATGGATATCCCTTGACTTATTCTAGTCAGGGTTCCATCAGGATCATTGCAATCGACAGTATGTATCTATCAAGCTAAAGTTCATCCATACTTGTATAAAGCCCTCCTCATAACAAGATGATTGCAATGTGCACTTAATAATTTTCCCAATTTCTTAACAGCTAAATCAAAAGCTAATTAACGCAAGAATAGTTAACTCTATACTTACATATAGACAACATCTTTATATCTGTATATTACAGGATCGCAAAGCTTCCGGGGGCTCCTCCCCCTGGACCCCCAATAAGCTTCCCAATGTGGGTATCCCATGACTGATGCTATTCAGGGTTCCATCAGGATGCTTGCAATCTATGTATCTATCAGGCTAAACTTCATCTTGGACAAAGCCCACCTCATAACATGATGCTTGCAATGTGCACTTAATCTTCCAATTTCTAAACAGCTGAATTCAAAAGCTTTTGTGGCCCCCTACCCCCCCCCCCCCCCATCCCCCCTTAGTCATACAAACCCGGGCACGCTGCTGGGTGGTCGCTTCGCTCCCTCGCCAGAGATGGTCAAAATTACGAATCATCCCCCCCAATGGTGAGAAGAAATCGACGCCCTTGCGTCTCGGCCCCGCTTTTTCTCACTGTAAACGCACGCAGGGCCAAATGCGGTACCAAATTGGGAAAACAATTCATTGCAAATAACGCGCCTTTGTTCTGTGACCCCGGCGTGCCTCCAAAATAATGGTTTGTTTACTGTGTTTGTTTACATGCAGAGCGTCACTACGACAAGATATTGAAAGGGCGGCCAGGCCCCGCCACTGTAAACGCACCAAAATTGGGAGGCCGAGTACCGCAATTTAAGCAGGGCCGAGACGCGTCTCGGCCCGGCCCTGCACTGTAAACGGGGTCTTAGAGACCCCCGGTTCGAATCCTACCATCGAATACGGCGTCTTCTAACTGCATACGAATCCCATGTGGGTTCTGGGTGGGAAAGCACATTTCGTATTCGTATGGGGTTTTATATGGGGATATGGGCCTTAATTGTGCTTGAAACCCATGTGGGATTCATGTGGGGCCCATACATATTAACTCTGGGCACAACCAACGTAATTGATGCGCAATGTTCACCACCAAAACCCCACATGGGATTCATATGGGGCCCATGTGTGTTGGTACTGATGGGTTCTATGTGGGATAGCCCATCTGGTATACATCTTACATGGGGCATTATGGGCCCCAGTCAGCCCAAACAAAAACCCAGGTGGGCCCCAAGCTTTGCCTCCTCGCGGGTTTCTTCTTTTATATACATTATTTTTTTTATTTGATATACATTCATTGATTCCTTTATTTTGTTACTGGAAATGCATATATTTGAAATATATAAATAACTAATAATTAAAAACATAATTGAAACATATAATTTGATTGTTGTTTGTTCACATATTTAAATTTTACGTGAGATTACGAATTGCTTCTTTTATACCACAACAATCTCTTTACAGTGGGCAATTCAACCATATTTTATTTGCCAATGGATACTCCTAAACAAATGTATTGAATCTCTTCAGATGCTTCGAGATTTCTGGCCAAACACCATTTCAAACGAAGTACTGTATGCCCAATGCCATCAAGACAGCATGGAGAACATCATCATGAGAAGAAGGTGGAGATGGATCGGACATGTGATGAGAAAGAACATAGATGACATCACACGAACAACCCTCCACTGGACACCAGAAGAGAAAAGAAAGAAGGGACGTCCTAAAAACACTTGGCGAAGAACTGTGGAAGGGGACCTGAACCACACATGGGGAACCATCCAGAGACTGGCCCAGGATCGGAAGGAGTGGAAGACTCTTGTTGCTGCCCTATGTGCCAGGAGGCATAATGGGCAGTAAGTAAGTAAGAAGATGCTTCGTGTAGAGCTCAATACTCATCAGACCATCCTTCCTGCATATCATGCATGCAATCAATATGGCTACATCCTTCAGGACAGTTATGTGTTTATTCGGACGAGATTACATTAATTATGTTGCAATATTATATTTTGTGGAAGACAATGAATTGCTTCTCTGATACTACAGCAATCTCTCCAGTGGACAATACAACCAATTTCCACATTCCACCTACCAGTGGAAAGTCCCTGAGGACTGTTCTGATTTTCTCCAGGTCCTTTGTGTAGAGCTCAATGCTCATCAGACCATCCTTCCTACATCCAATCAGTATGCTATCATCATTCAGGACAGCAATGCGTGCATCCTGACTATTTACCTGGATTTGATGAAAGATGGCGCCTTCCTCATCCGTGTCATCAATGACCTTGACTGACTTTGACCCCTCACGCACTACCAGCCTTTTGCCGTGATTTATGTGACAGATTTCCCAAGGATTGCATAAGTCATGGCACGGAATCTCCCGAAATGCCGCTCCACCTTCTGGTCGGAATACAACAATATTCTCTTTACTTGTATAACCGACATAGATGTTGTCATGTTTGTCTACACACATGCCGCCGAAATCTCCATCATCATTTGAGAGTGTGTTGAATTGGACATTGAGCCTATCCCATGCCTGTGTGAACAGTGTGATGTTGTTGTTAGTATCTCGTACAACATAGCGACCATCAGATAAGACAGATACACGGTATACCTTCACACCCTTCAGGACGGTTTCCTGCGGCTCATCAACAGCGAACATCTCAATCGCCTCCCCAACCCAATATGCAATAGCAACGCGTCCATCAGGCAAAGGCACTGCATCCCATGGATTGCTATGTGAGAGTAGAAATGTGCTCACTTTCTCAAGCTGCCAGTCAGATAGTCGCAATTCACCCAGACTGATGTCAGTACCGCTCTTGGTGAATATCAACCGTTTTGCACAGTGAGCTGTGGATTTGGGCTGCATGTCATCGGGATTACTTTCATCCAACATTTTCTCCAAATCACAACAAATCGTGTTGTGCACAGCCAGTGCCTGCCCCTCCAGCAATGCCTTGATACCATTGCCGAAAAGTTCAGATGCACTTCGAATGCAACGCATCTCTAAGTCATCAGATTCCTTTATCTTCCGAAGTTCTGCAATGTAAGAAGCCTTTTCTTGTTTGCATCGGTAGATGAGATCATTGCGTTGCCTAGTGAGATGAGTCACTGCTTTATCATATGATTGGTTGATCTCAGATATCTTCTGATATATTTCCACCTCAACAACTGCTTTCTGTTTCTTAACTAGCTCTTCGTGTGCCTCGATCATCGAAATTTTAGTTTCAGCTTTTGTCTGAAGGGATTTGATATGCTTCTGGATCGTTTTCTTGTAGTCAGACACCTCTTTGATCTCGTGATCCGGTTTGCTGTGTTCAATTACACGACATCTGAAGCAGATGGACACGTTACACGATGTACAAACATACAGCTTCTCTTCCTCTGGATGATTGGTGCAGAAACGCTTCACTTGGACATTTCCCCTCGTGATGTCATCCACGCTGACCACATCATGTTTGGTGTTCTTCTTGAACCTCCCATGAGCCACTGTGCAGGGGTCACACATGTACTCGTCACACTGTGCGCAGTATTGCACCGCATGGGATTTAGCTTCCGGGTCACAGATGTTGCAGCTTCTTTTGGCGGATTTCATGTCCTCAAGCATAAAATGAATCCTAATGTTAGTTTGCAGTTTAGAAACATCTCCATTGCTGATTTTGGTAATCTGATGGCAAATCGGACAAGAGAGCTGGTTTTGTTGGGGGTGACATTTGTAGCGATGTTCCAAACATTCCTTACAGAAAGTGTGGGCACAAGTTAAGAGTTTGGGTTCGGTAAATAGTTCGTAGCAAAGGTAGCATTCCAAACTTTGAGTTACTACAGCATCGGCACTAGCCATGGCTCTGTAAGTAAGAAACATTATTGATAGGTAGAGGTCATGGTTATATATTGATTGGTAGGAAATGTCTTAAAGGAACTAAAGAATACAACGTACTTTGACACTTATTCCATAGTTGATTACTTGTAAACTAGGTCTGCCGAAAAAAATCCATGAAAATAAACACAGAAGTGATTTTAGGCTAATTTTCTTATGCCAAATCTCACTTAGCAGCCAGTTTACGTCCCGCCCACATTTAGGGTCCAAAATCAACAGCGTGATTGACATGTGATAAACATTTATCGGCTTACGTCATCTACATGATTTAGATAGGCGTCGTGTACGGGGCGAAGTTCTTTAGATGACGTCACATTTTGGCGATTTAAAAGGGGCGTTCCCAGGACAATTAGATATTTACTTATTACCCCCAAATTGATTGATTTCATGGGAAATAACTCCAAATTTATTTTTCTTGAGAAAAAATTACTTATAGAGAGCCTAATTGTGAAATTTAGGAATTTAGGCTATCTAGACGCTGTAGTTCCTTTGATGAATTATATTAAAATAGTACGCAGTTAAACATGTTCACTAGTACAGAAAACTCACCTTTTTCGAGCTTGGTGAAGCACAAAGACAACTTCCGTATATAAATCTCCCGTTTCGCTGTCTTTCTATAATGAGAAACACTTTAAGCGTTCGCTGTCAAAATGTGCTACAAGTTGTTTGTGTGAGTCTGCAAAGTTGAAGTAATGTTACAACTACAATGGAAAAAAAATCCAAAAGGGTTGTGCTTCTTCAAAAAATATTTCGCATCGTTTTGTTGAGGAACTAAAACACACCAATGTAGACATGGCAGAGTAGATCGAATGTTCATGTTATTTATTGTACAACCATGACAACAGAGCGGCCAGGCCGTATCTAGTACTAGTATAGCCTTTGGACAAGGCCTCTAGCTATGTGTGGCACAACTACGTGAGCGCAGCGAGGCGAGCGCCTGTTTTCTACCTGAAGATTTTTTGTTATTTCTCATGTAAACCTTACATTTTACCGAATATTCTTTACAGAGCTAGTGTAGACCGTTGCAATGATTTCGCCAAAATAAAACTACACATGCTTCTTAGCACAATAAACGGTTACACATCGAATGTCTGTAGTGGTTTCCGCAACGGACTAGCCTAGTCCGTAACGGTCAAAGTGAGTGTGTGTCGACGCATCCATTTTCTAAGTATAAGGTATGTCATTGTAAATGTTGTTTCTTTCAAAATAACAAGTTGAGAGTAGATATGGAAACAAAACTTCTTGAAGAAGAAGAAGATGGAAACAAAACGGTTATTTTTATGAGTCTGTATTACTCTGATCTTGGTCTTATTTGATCGTATGATAAATATTTATAATTTAAATGTATGATACAAAAATAAAAAACGATGAAACATGCCACCGATCTGGGTATAAGGTAGCCGCATCTAGCGATTTGGTTGGTTAATCATCTCATCTCTTGAATTGGTCATGCCTTTTTTTTCTCTGCTCATGAATAAAGTACGGCGTTAAGTCGATAAAGGCTCTATAATGTATATATGTGAACCTGTATATCCACGTAAGTAGGCATATCCGTCGTCCTACACCAGTCAAACCGGGACAAGCGCAGCTCGTGTATAATATATCTACAGCTATGTAAAGACTTTACTAAAGGCTATAACTAGTATTGTTTCAAGGAGCTTCGATCGATATGCATCTATAATCATACCAACGCGCAGCATTCGTGCAGCAAGGCCAAAAGGAACACAATGCTTCATGAATAACATATCTCATGCTCCGTTGAACTTGTAGTAAACAAATCGAATGCGAACTTTTGTACAAACAATATTTGAGTAGAAGACTTCGAAAGGGAACGTACATGTAGGCTATGCATAGGTAGGCCGAATCATACGTTGTGGATAAAACAAAAATGCACGATCTGTTGGTCAGTGGATGACAGAACTGAGCCCCGTTGCAGAATGATAATCAATCAGATTATAAAGTTAAATCAGTCAGATCATGTTTCTAAAAGCGGAAATCTGATTAGTTCAAATGCGGCATTTTTCTGATTTGCAATTAATTGTAACTTACAATTGATTGTTATTCTTTATACAACGGGGCCCAGGTTGGACATTATTCACGGGTGCTAAAGAAAAGCAAAATATAAAAATAAGGAGAAAAGGTGAAGGAGGTCGACACACATACATTTGCGAGGGAGATAGATAAAAGGGAGCTGTCATATGATTATGACTGATTTCTTCCTATATTGTTTGTTTGTAACGTATTAAATAATGATGCAAGCAATATGATACACAACATTATTGCTACATAATACAAATCATCGCAATGGTGCCTGCTCGTAAAGAAAATATTGATTTAAAGCATGTTTAATCATAGTTCTCTTGAAGTGGGTAAAATGCTTTATCGTTGTTTTTTTTGCTTTACAAACCTTTATACACACACTCACACACGCAGTTCGTTATGGCTCCTGGGGACAACTATTGTATTGAACCACTATTCTCCTTGTCCTCGGACGTCTGACAAAGTAAGGCAAAGATGTGATTTGGCAAAGAGATTCATGGGAATTTACGTAATTACATCACAGTGATATCTCAATACATACACACTTAACACACACACATACGCACGCACACACACACACACACACACACACACACACACACACACACACACACACACACACACACACACACACACACGCGCACGCACACACACACACACACACACACACACACATCAAATACACGCTCGCACTTGCCTGTGAATCACATACACACACACATACACACACGTACATGCGCGCACACCCACACACGCACACATATACACTTAAAAAAAGAGAAGATTTTTATTCCTCCAAATATAACTTGTACATTTGAATATACATACTCAACAAAATATACACATACAATTATAATGAACGAAAATAGAAATGGTTATCTTACATACATAAACAAATACAAATCAACTGTATATTCAATTTCCTGACTTCATGGAATAAACATAATGGAGGTTGTATAACTAAATATGAAAGGAACTAAAACATGCTCCTTTACCCCCCCCCCCCCCCCCCCCCCCCCATTTAGCCCAAGAAAAACCCCATCCCCACCCAACCACCGATCACACCACAGTTACACACATACCTCAGACACCCATTCCAGTATATCTGCTCGTTTTGATTTCAACCTTAAGAGTAATTAATTAACAATATAGAAAGCTGTCACATTCAACTAAAGAGAGTTGATAATTCTCACCAAAAAAAATTAATCATATTACATGTATTTTATGGTGTTCCCATTTTTGTAAGTGAACTCCTAATTTACCCTTTTTAATAGCCACTTTTTGTTTAAAGCCAATTTTCTGTATTTTCCGTACAGAAGGAAGTACACCTTTTATTCTAAAAGAGTAAATAGTATGTTTTAACAAAAAAAAATAGAGTTACAATACTTAACTCTATGCAATCTACCTGCTAGTCCTACAAAAATTATTTTCCAATCAACATTCCTAATTCAATCAAATCAAAATATTCTATTATATCAAACCAAAACCTTTGTACGTATAAGCATTTGAAAATAAATGTGAATATGTCTCAATCTCATTTTTACAAAAAGAGCATAAATTATCAATAATTAATCCAAACCTAAATAAATGTTCTTTTGTATATAATGCCCTATGCAATAATTTTATTGAAATTCTCTCAACTTACCCACCAACACTGCGCTCTTTAATATTAAAAATATATCCTTCAATTCTTCATTACCTTAATCAAAATTAGTATGTCCATCCCCAATACACAAATTATATTCCTTTTGAAATGTTAAAACTAAATATTCATACATATGCCTAGATTTTAAATCAATTAACATTCCTATATATCCCGAAACTTTTAATCTAATTTCAAATGTTCGAATATCTACTTGAATAAAGTCACTCATAGATTTACCATCTTTCCATTGAAGAGGCAATGCACCAAAAATATCATGAATCTTTAATAATCCTTCTCCTTTTATTCCCAAGCCTAAAAAGTGAGCAACAGATCTCAAACTACCATTCAACATTATATCAGACATCTTGCTTATACCTCGTTGTAATAAATTTTTCTATTTCTGAAGCACACATGTCTATTGTTAAAAACAATGGGAATAATTTTTTTCATTTTCAAAGTGTCTACAATTTTCTGTATCTTGCCAAACTTTCAAAATGTCTACATAAAAGGGCGGAACTTCTTTTAAATCCATCTTACGAATATCATAGTCTCATAAAAACACAAACCTTCCTCCTACTGATCTACAGCAACTGATCTACAGCAATAATCAAAATAAACTTTCCATCCTGAATGCTTATCCCCATACAAAAGACGTTTAAGCCACATTATTCGTTGAGTTTTTACAAAAATTTCAAAGTTATTCATTTGTCCTCCAAATTCATAAATCTGATACAAACATTTTCTCTTAATTCAATCCTTACCATTCCACAAAAAATCAAATGAAAGTTTATCAAATTCCTCATAAACCCACCGAGGTACCGAAATTAAAGAAGAAACACAATTTAATTTTGAAAGTGCATACGTTTTTAATAACTGAATTTTGCCCATCATTGTTAAATCCCTTTGCTTCCACCACCCTAATAAACGTTTTTATCTTACTTAATACTTCTTTATAATTCAAATCATCTTTCCGTATTTTATTACGTGTATAATACACACCTAAAATCTTTATTTCATGAACTAAATTTCCAAAAGTGGGTTCTCCTGGGCCCCGTTGCAGAAAGAGATACAATCGATTGTAAGTCACGATTGATCGTAAAGTCAGAAAATTTACGCGTTTCGACCAATCAGATTTGCGCATCTAGAACACGTGATCTGACTTACGATTAATTGCATCTTACAATCGATTGTATCTCTTTCTGCAACGGGGCCCAGGTATTTCAGTATCACATCCCATCCAAAAAAAGTTAGTTTTTCCTTATTAACCTTAAGTCCTTACCTGTTTAACTTCATGATCCCCAAATTTAATTCCTTGAAATTTAACATCTTTCCTAATAACAATAGCCAAAGTTTCAATGTCTATCAAAAATAAATAAGGCGAGAGAGGATCCCCCTGCCTCACCCCCCAAAATATCAAAATAACCGTTGAATGCCCGCCATTCATTACAAAACATCTGAACCCAATTACAGAAGGATTCCCCAAATCCAAATAATTTAAAAACATTAAATAAATACCTATGTGAAATAGAATCAAATGCCTTCTCAAAATCAACGGCGACTAAAAAACCAACAGATCTATTCAATGAATAAAATACCATATCATCTATTAAACGTACTGCCTCTCCTATATTTCTATTTTTAATATATCCAACATGATAGATTATTTCACCAAGTACTTCTTTCATTCTCTTTGCCAAAACTTTCGAGACAATCTTATAGTCCACATTTAAAAGTGTTATTGGTCTATAATTTTGTACAAACAAAACATCTTTACCTTCCTTCTCAATCAATGTTATGACCCCTTGTTTTTTTGAAGGTGAAAATTCCCCTCTATCAAAAGCTTCATTAAATGCGTCTACCACCATGTCTCCCAAAACCGGCCAAAAAGTGCAATAAAATTCTACAGTAAACCCATCATTACCCGGTGATTTATTTAATTTCATTTCCTTCAAAACATTATGGCATTCTTCTTTCACCATTTTACCTTCACATAATACCTGACTATCTCTACTTAATTTAGGTATATCCTTTAAAAATACATTACCACTTCCATCTAATAATTCTATATCCTTTGATGCATACAAATTTTTATTAAATATTTTAATCACATCTAATATACCATTTTTGTCTTGTATAATTTTATCCTCTTCTTTATAAATCTCTCTAATTACACCTTTTCTCTTGTTAGTTTTTAAAAGCTGTTCAAATTACTGCATATTACTTTCTCCCTCTTCAAACCATGCTGCCCGGGATCTCACCCTTACCCCTTGATTATAATACTCATATAATTTCTTTAACTGCATTCGTTTCTCCTCAATTTGTTCACTAATAATTTTTAAAGGTGTATTTACTAATGTTCTTCTAAATCTTCCACTTCTTTTTCTACTTTTTCAATCTTTTCTCTTCTTATCTTAGCTTTTCCAGAAGATTATCTAATTGTATATTCCCTCATCTTCATTTTAATGAAATCCCAAAATATAACTTTATTCCCAATTTGCGGACGCCATTCCTTATCCAAATTCAAAATTTCACTTGTCAATCCCTCAACAAATTCCTTGTCCAAACACAAACTATTATTAAATTTCCAATATGATTCACCATAATACAATTTATCTACCAGATGCCTAATTTTAATCCTAATGCCAGAGTGGTCTGGTGTAATTGATATCAAAATATCACTAACACTTACTAATTTTTCCAATTTGGATGATATGAACCAATAGTCCAATCAACTTTGAACTACTGGCCATTTCTGTCTAAAAGTAAATTGCCTTTCTTGACGATTTCGTTTCCCCCCATATATCTATCAAATCATATTTAGAGAGGAAATTCACCAATAAATCACGAAACTTTACTTTAAAAATAGTATTAGATCCCAGATAATCCAATTCAAAATTCATTATAGTTTTAAAATCTCCTCCTAATAAAATAATATAATCTCGAACTTCTATTCAAAATTCATTATAGTATTAAAATCTCCTCCTAATAAAATAATATAATCTCGAACTTCTAATTCAAACATGAACTTATCTAACTTCACCAAAAATTCAACTTGCATCTTTTCTTTATCTTTTGTACATTACCTAACCATACTTTTACTCCTTGAACTTCTCCTTTTAAAAATATGTATCTTCCCTCTCCATCTGTTATCGTTTGTTCTATCTTAAAGCCAAAACTGAGTAACCAAAACCAAAACTCCTTTACTGTGATTTGTCCCATGACTAAAAATCATTGGCCCTCTCCAATCTAACTTCCAATTTTCTTCAACGTCACGAGTACTATACGTTTCTTGCAAAACAATTATACTACTTCCTTTACTTTTACACCATTCTAATACATTCCTCCTCTTAACTTTATCTCTAAGACCTCTTACATTTAATGATAAAAAGGTCAAATTGGAGTTCATTTTATCTAACTCGACCATAGGCATTAACAAAGAAAATGACAGCCCTATATATTATTCCTATAACACCGCAACATAGCACAAATAATATACAAATATGAGCAGAAAACGGAACCCACATCCTCACACCACACATACACACACACCCTACAGAACACCACTGACCTAACCCGAAGAACTGAGATAAAATAATATAATCTTAAAGTAATCTGTCAAGCTCCCAAGTTCCCCTCGCCATACCAAAAAAAATATTAAAAAAAATAAAATAAAAAACACTAAATAACAGGCTTTCCAGAACAGTCCCTACATGCCTGAACATAGAAATGCTTAACAGCATAAGCGAATTCAAAATCCTTTTTCCTAAAGAGGTAATTAAAAAAAAAAAAAAAAAAAAAAAATTGAACCGTATTTACTCACTCGTTCCATAGACGTACAAGAGATGGACAATCAACGAATATTGTCCCATTGATCCTATCATGGTCACCGCTGCATTCATCACCAGGAGCTATTGTCTCATATTTGGTGCAAGGACAAGTATTTTCATTCCACCGGACAATGAGCTCACTAAGACGTGACTGAGGAATTGCTCCTCATCGCCGAGTGTTTTACGCGGATTCATGTCTCGTTGAGTCGTAATTGCTTTAGGTTACTGGTGTCGGGGTCAGCAAATCATTAATGCTACATTTTTGGGGCAAAAGGAATATCAAATTGTGCCTTTGCAAACTCCTGCACACTTACAACATCCGATTCACCAGAAAAAAGAGAAGTCAATCTTTATATACATGTCAATATTTTTCTGGAGAAATGTGCGGAAACCTTCGAAATCAATTTTTGACGGGCAGTAAATGTTTATAAATGTGATCATATTTAATTTATTAGCTTTGTTTTGTTACGGATATTAATACCAAATGACCATCAACTAATATTCTTTCATATCAAGTTAATTCAAAGACACGGCTTGGTCAAGTTCTTCGGAAAATGTAAGTTTTATCAAAATTGTTTTTAAAACTTGACTGTCATCACTCTTCACGGCGGTGACGATGATAAGATCAATGGGATTAAGCAAGCATTGGTGCCATGGTGATATCTTTGTATTCAACAGGTGAATGAAAACGTTAAAAGCCGATGATTGTCCATGCTAGTATGTCTATGCTCGTTCCTACCATTACACAAATATAATAAACCAATGAATGAAGGTACATTATATTCTTAACATAACTTAGTATAACAACCATGTTACTTGTCAAGATTGCATTAATTAATGATATCATCACCTGTGTACATTAAACTATTCTAACCTAATACTCGTTTTTGATACTATGTTGTTGCATATTCTTTAGTTACAACAGTGTACCTCAATAACGCAAGACCTCTATCCTTTACCTAGAGCTATTAGCGTAATCAATGCATAAAGCGACTGCCCTGTGGTTTCTATAGCAAAGCTCGTACCAATCAATCTAATCATTCCATGACCCAATTCTCTAAAGACATCCCTTTAACCTCCAAACCAAATAAGTCTTGCTTATATTGAGCTTCAATGAATATTGCGTCATGTAGCTCCTAAAGCATACAATGAAGGTTTGTACCATACAAATCTCTATTTTTGGTACGTCCAACACAGCTCAGCAACACAAGCATTTCAAAGCCTATCAAATTTAAAGGCATTATCCGTCCCCATAATAACAAAATATTCAACATCCAACCACATCACCTGGTTGGAGGCCAAAGCCTCGTTTTGAAGGCAGTCTTAACCTCATCGACCCATATATTTATCCAAAGGTCTCCTATTAAGCTTCCAAATCCCTCGCCTGTGTTGCTGGGTAGATTGGGCCGTATGCATAAAAACAAGCAATTGCTTGTGCTAGCCTTTTGCTTGAATCGGTATGCATAAAAACAAGCAATTGCTTGCAAGCAAAAGCATTTGCTTACAAGCACAAGCAATTGCTTACTGCTCGTAAGCAATTGCTTACCAAACAAGCAATTGCTTGAAACCGTATGCATAAAACGAACCTTTTACTTGTCTTGATAAGCAATTGCTTGCGTTTTTTCAAGCACATCCAGACCAGCTTGAGCTCTTGCTTACTCAGGGCATTCACGTTTTAGGATCAAATTTTCATACCGTTTCAGGATGATTACGAGCTCCTTATTCCAGAGGTTATGTTGTGATTTCATATTTAATACAATTTCTGTTATTTTAGACTTTTTACGGCATTTTTCGTCCATCGATCTGCACAGAAACCCCCCTAATGCTCTGTGCTGTTTCCCCTCTATTTTCGTAAGCAAAAATACTGCTGCCAGGTCGGGCACGAAGCATTGTTGTCCTGCAGTGCGATGTTCGCACAACCGTAACGATCCTTTGTCCAACACGTAAGCAATTGCTTAGGTAGTGCAAGCAAAAGGTTTCAGCACAAGCAAAAGCTTGTGCATATGAATTCAAGCAATTGCTTGAACTTGATCTTTTGCTTGACAAGCTCTTGCTTGTGCTTGAAGCAATTGCTTATAAGCAATTGCTTGTTTTATGCATACGGCCCACTGTGTATTACCCATCATTAAACCAGAGTTATTTAATTAATCAACACTTTAAAACAGTTCACGTGTCAGGCGCGGCGCTACGTTCGGAAAACACAATGCCTTGGGCGGCGAGCATTGTTCACAAACAATGCTCGCCACCCCAGCGCACCATATGCATCTCATCTCATGCAATAAGCATTCAAGTCTTCACAGAGACAACGGCTAATCTTTTGGACTTATACAAAACGAACCATCCACAAAAACATTCTTTCTATTCCACGTAATCCTCAATGCCTATTCAATATTCAAGGCGTCTATTCCCATACTAACAAAACCACCTGGCCTTGTTTTGAAGGCAGTCTTAACCTCATTGACCCATATATTTATCCAAAGGTCCCCCTATTAAGCTTCCAAATCCCTCGCCTGTGGTGCTGGGTAGATTGTGTATTACACATCATTAAACCAGAGTTATTCAATTAATCAACACTTTAAAGCAATTCACGTGTCAGGCGCAGCGCTACGTTCGGAAAACAATGCATTGAGGCGGCATCCCAACGCACCCTGCTCTCCGAAAACTCGTTTAACATCTCCTCTTATGCAAAAAGCATTCAAGTCTTCACAGAGACAACAGCTAATCTGTTGGACTTATACAAAAAGAACTATTCACAAAAAACATTCTTTCAATTCCACGTAATCTTCAATGCCTATTAAATATTCAAGGCGTCTATTCCCATACTAACAAAACCACCTGGTTAAAGGCTAAAGCCTTGTTTTGAAGGCAGTCTTAACCTCATCGACCCATATATTTATCCAAAGGCCCCCTATTAAACTTCTAAATCCCTCGCTTTGTATTGCTGGTTCAAATTGTACACTATACATTATCAGCGCATTTTTACAATTTTAACATTCTTTCCATTAATCCAATTAATTCAGGTGACCAAATTCAATTAGTGTTTATCATCTGCATATATAAGAACAACATGTATCTTGTACATGTGATAAACAAAATATATAAAAAAGAACCACACACCCTTTAAGTGGTGAATACAATATAATACTAGCCAAACAATTAAAAAAAAAATACAAATTAAGCATATACTAAAGCTATATTTTGCTAAATAAAACTCATAATTATTTCAACTATTTCTTAGAAGAACTTTTTTTTATAATAAAAAGAGATAATTGTTGTTGTTATATAATAATCATCATTTACTTAATTTTCTCCTTTCCCCCCTCAATGTTTCTCTATCCCCAGCTCTTCGTTATTTAATTGAATTTTTATTTTTTATAAATTCCCTTTCTCTTTTCTTTTCTTTAATTAATATCTTATTAACCAAAAAATAAAACTAGCCAAATAAATAAACAATGTGTGACTATAAAGTATTTGCAAGCCATAATACAAGTTTAATTATATGGGCCTGAAACTTCTCCCATAACCCATCAATCGTAACACTTAAATGTACAATATCCTCCCCAAAGTTAAAAACATATAATAAATAAAAACAATTAAAAGGAAGAAGACAAAAAAAGAAAAAAAATACACTAATTTCTGCCTCTAATTTGCATCACATTCTAGCCAAGTATGGTGCCATCAATCTTATACTATTATGTATATCATATTTGTTTACTCATCAATTAATCATAAACATAAATAAGTGTTGTTTTTCATCAATTAACATCTCCTATAGATATTTTAAATGTACGTTCAGCTTCTTTTCTTTTTTTTTCTTCATTTAAAACACAATTCCAGCATGAGAAATAAAAAAAGAAATATATAGTACTTGGCTGAATCTGCTCCCAGAGGTTGTTTCCATGTCTGAATCATTCTCCATCATCTCCTTCTAGACAGCCCTCTTTTCTTTTAACAACAAATGCGTGTAGCCAAGCTACTTTAAATAAAAAAATCCTAAGCATTACCTATTTAGGCGTTTGATTTCTGTATCCATGACTTGTTATTAATTTTTTGTTCACTCAGGAACCGCTACTTGCCTATTCACTCTGATTTTTTGTAAAAAGTTGCCTTGTGCTTCTCGGGGGAGATGTCGTCCATCAACGAAAAGCTTCGCGGGCTCCTGTCGCGAGAAGTATGCCTTCCGCCCAGCCGTTCTTGCTGCCTTCAGTACCTCCATCTGCTCTTTCCGTTCTCGTCTGATGTTGTACCCTGGTGCCCTTTAGAAGATGCGCCTTTTCCAAGATGCGGATTTTGTCGGGAAACCTCATCAGTCGTGGCTTAATCGGCCTCGGCCTGGATGGTGCCGGGACCCACCCCTGCAAGTCAAGGGGCTTACTGTAAAAGCCCCTTGCACTTGTATGCAGTATATCAAGTATGTGAAAAATCAATACTGATAATGCAAGACTAGAAAGTTAACAAAATGCAGACAATTTGTGATATGTATCACTATAATTTGTCTTTACTGTAATAAATATCTAAAATGGAGTCATACCTCTTGGTAGAAAATATAAATCCAGAGTTGAAATCCAAAAATAATTGAGGAAAAACGATCTAAACTGCTTGCCTATGTTTTGCAGTCCCTATATACAGCCAGCAATAGTCACACACAGACACACACACACACACACACACACACACACAGAGCAATACAGTATGCATAGTCTTTCTATTTAAACTATAGATCGCCCTCTTTTGACCAGTACTCAAGTACTCATTTGGAATACAGTGTGTGCAACTTCTACACAGCTGTAGACAGTAGAGTAGATTAGTACAGAAATAACCTGAATTCTGTCTGAAAAGTAGATTTAAACTAAAAATAAAACCAGCTATGGATAAAGTGATTATTTATTTATGGATTTACATCTATGAAGGTGAGTTTAGATTGTAAATTTATCTTGTTTGTATTTTTGTATTTCTTGTTGTCTCCATATGTCACTGTGCACAACACATTGCATACTGTGGCAAATACAAAATAGGCTATACCTGGCCGGGACCCTGTGCACGCGCTGAAACTCGATGTTCTCTGCAACCTCAGCATCCATTTGGAGCGTATCCTTGAGAAAGGACTTGATTACATCTCCGGTATTCTCCTGCCCCTCACTAGCCTCGGGAATATTCAGGAAAACCATATTCTCCCGTGCTGTGTACACAAGTTTGTAGCTTCGCCAGCTCTTCTGTTAACGCCTTATTCTTCTCCCTCATTTCATTTTCGAGTTGTGGAATGGTTTCTTTCTTAATTCGCTCCACCTCATCACCGGTGTACTGTATAGCTTCAATTACGTCGTTTATTTGTTTGTCCAGTTGCTGTATATGTATACAGTGTGAGTCAAAATAAACGAAACCGGACTTTAATAGCTTATAAATCCACAATTCTAAACATATATATGTTGATATTGGTATCACGTTAAAGCTTGGGAAATTGCCTTTAAAATGATATATCACTCATTTTGATCGCTTTACGCCTCACCGAACACGACCTTAGTATCCAGACTAACCGTGTCCAAGTTTGCCGTTGTCTTTTTCCATCATGAATGGATGCGTCTGTTTACCGTTTTTTAAAAGAACATTTCAAGAATATCCTTTGGTGAATCAAAACAAAATACCAGCTGGTTGCCAGTGTTTTTCATGTTTATGAAGGTGGAAGGGAAACCCCCACACTGCTCCCATCACCAACCCCACTGTTTGGGGGCAGGGGGCCCTGAATAGGACATTTAGGATGAAGTTATCTTCACATAACAAGAACACTACAAAATTGGACAATGGTAGGTTTTGCATGACTTTGGATAGTCAGTTCGCGTTCGAGGAAGCGTGAAGTGATCGGAGTGTATGATGTATAACTTTAAACGCAATTTCCCAAGCTTTAATATGATAACAATATCAACATATTTATATTTAGAATTGTGGATTTATAAGCTATTAAAGTCCGATTTCGTTTATTTTGACTGACACTGTAGGCCTATATAAGCACAGCATGAACAACCCAAAATCTGACAAATAAAATATCGCATGTATTTTGAATTACTGTTTAAACAAAGTAACAAACATTTTAAAAGTGGTTGTAAATATATTTCAAATAGAAACAACCGCTAGAATAGCTACACCAAAATTAAGTATCTTCTATTCATATATGTTTGTAGACATACAGTTTCGTATTTTCTAATGAAACACCCGCATTACACTTAGCGCCGCCATTTCAAAAGGGGGGGGGGGGAGGGGAGGGGGGGGGGGGGCATACCTTTAGTATCAGGTATAGGGAGAACCACCCCGGGTATGTGCCAACGTGTTATTAGCATCGCACACGCGCATTATGTCGCTGCATTTTTGTTTTCTACATACAATCAATGTTAATAACCCAAACGGACATTATTGAAATTGCTCATTTCTATTTCATCTTGCACCTGCCACCTGTCACCGTAACCCTGCTCTGCAGCTAGAGTTTGCAAGGTAGGTCTAAATCTATTATTTAATTGCAACGATGCATTCCATGTTGGATCGTTTATTTTGAATTCAATTTACATTGCACTGCTCTAAATCAGGGTTGTATTATTGCCTTACTATATTATCTAGCTTTTAAGCAAATTATATAAATACCGGAATTAAATTTTTTAAAGGGAAAGTTGAGTTTTGGTAGAGAGGGCGCTAGACTACTTAATTGGTTTGTGAGGTAATGAAAAACTGAGTGTAAAATTTAAAAGAGCATAATATTTAAACAATAAAATCATCTTTGTTTGATCAAAATCGGTTCAGAAACGGCTGAAATATCCATAAATATAACAATTTGTAATAAACCCGGGGCCCCGGGTTTATTAGAGAATTTTGAACCAGCCGTTAAAAATTTAAAAAACTGCTTCCTCTTTTCAAAAAGTTACAAAATAGGTATTTAAATAGTTGTTGGTTATTTCTCTATCTAATCACTATTTCAACAAAGCATCACATGCACAATATTTTATTCAAAATGGTTGAAACCGATGAGTGTTTAAAGAGCGCCCTCTTACGTTTTAACGGCTCTTTTTGAATGATAACATGATCTTTACTACGTCATTTGTAATTTTGTGTTCCTTTCTAGTTATAACTATTAGTTTGTAATGTAATGATGCAGGTTTTGGTTACTAAAATTCAGTTTCACTAAAACTGTACTCTCCTTACCAGAACTCAACTATCCCTTTAATTGCTAAAAAATACTTTTTTTTTGTGTTGCTCCCGGAGGAACGACATTAAATATATGAATGCTATATTGATTTTGAGGACGTACCTATATGTAGTGTAAAAGACATAGAGACAATCAGAAATCTGAGCTTTTCGTATTATTCATGTCCTGAAATATTATTACAAGACAATTCAGCGAGGTTTAGCACATTAACAACGTCAGGCATGTTGTTGCATAATTTCAATTAAAATATAACTTGCATGTTCAGTCAAACCTGTCTTTATAGTGGACAAGGTCTGTATCACACCCAACCTGCCCAAAGAGGCGGCCACAAGTGTACCCCTGCAGAGAAGATCAGTGTTGCGGAACCTGTCTATAGATGCCACCTGTCTTCAGTGGCCACTGTTCTTGTGTCCCCCTATATGTATTCACTATACACAGGTTAGACTATATATAAAATGAGTTCAGAGGTCAGTTTATATCTAGGTAAAGTAATATTCCAATGGACTTGTGGGTAAGGAATCCATTTTCGGTTCTCACATTTGCATTTCTAAAAGTTATATATCAAAGGCTTTCTGGTAGTGCCACAGCGCCACAAGCATTTTAGCTAAAACACGGCTAAATTGTTCAGAATAGGTCAAGAAATATGTTAAGAATAACATATTAAACGTCCCCCAAAATTCCCTTTGTGCGTTTTGCAGAACCCAAGATGGCGTCCAAAATGGCCGACTTGTTTCACTATCTTCCATATTTTCCATTTTAAACATGTTAAACATGTTGGAAAGCTGACTAAAGAGTACAAATATTTTGTTTTCAGATACAAGCAAACTTTTAAAATTATCCAAAGGTTTCAAGTTCAAGAAGTACCCTAATCCAAGATGGCGGCACTTTACAACATGGCCGCCATTTCAAAGAATGACCATTACTTCGCCTCTAAACATGTTAGAAAGTTGAAATAAGTGTCTCAACGTAATGTACATGCAACAAGTAGGCTACAAGGAAATCATTCGTTCACAAGAACACCGTCTGCCGGTAACAGAAGTTTCAACTATGGCGAAATTTGAGGCCAATTTACTCATACCAAGACATCATTTTAAGTACAGTGGTTAAACCGGTCAAAGTTAAATACCATACTTGATAATACCCACGATTGTCTTGATACAAAACGAACTTACACTTTAAACATTGAAAATGAGCCAAGAAAATTGTTAGACAGATGCTCTACCAACTGAGCTATAGAAATCACATGCGATGGTTGTTCGTCCCTGATACCCATTTCAATGCTCGTTTGCGTACTAGCTCAGTTGGTACATTACTGGTCAAGCAATCTGGAGGTCTCGGATTCGAATTCCGGGAAAGCCAAATTTATTTGCTAATTTTCATTTGTATTATATATTTCTGGCTAGTCTCCCCATGTTTAAAATAGTTGATTTGTTATAGACATGGTAGTTGAATAATGTGCATGGCAATCTCTGTATGTGTAACTTAAAGGGGTAGTACAGTTTTGGTAAGGCTGAACTTTAGTAACCAAACCTGGACAGTAACATTATAAACTAATAGTAATAACTCCACCATGCTCGAAAGGTATACAAAATTACAAACGACTAAGTAAAAAGCCCGTTATCATTAAAAAAAGAGCCATTAAAACACAAGAGGGCGCTTTCTAAAAAGGTATTGGTTTCAACCATTTTTCATACAAAATTATGCATGTGATGTTTTATTGAAATAATGATTAAATAGACAGATCATCAACAACTATTTAAAAAACGCTTTTGAACATTTTTGAAAAAGTGCAAGCATTTTTTTTTATTTTCTGAAAAAATCATCTTATTATTTGGCCCCAAATAATTATAAGATCAGATGTATTTATTGATATTTCAGCCGTTTCTGGGTCGATTTTGACCAAATAAAGTTTATTCTGCCATTAAAATTGTATGTTCTCTCAAATTCGCCACTCAGTTTTTCATTACCTCACAACAAAATTGTGTTGTGCAGCGCCCTCTCTACCAAAACTGAACTACCCCTTTAAGCTTGTTTTTTTAATATTTTTGTTTACAGACATGGAATGTGATAAAAGGTTGAGACCCAGAATCTTCTTCTAGGACCTTGTAGAAGCACAACCTAGGTGCATAACCTCGCGATCTAGCTACTGGAAGTCCACAAAGCGCGTATAAATTATTTAACCCCTACTGTACATTAATAACGCCTTAAATGCTTAGGGTTCATGAATGTTCTACTCTGCTGGTTTTACGATTACACCAAAACGCATTCTGGTATCATCGCATTGCTTCAGATCCGTCTTTTGATACCAAATTATTTTTCTTCATATGTACGGTTATTATGTCACGTGTCAAACATCGAAAATACAATTCTACATACGCCTTTGGACAAAAATGTATGGATATGTTCCAGATTATAGAATGACACAGTTTTTGTTATAGCTATAAAACCTTTACATGTAATGCACGGCGCAGACTTGACCCGATCCGACTGGTTTTCAGCCTGATTAACTCAATATGTGCTGCCTCAGGACTCCCGTTTTTCCAGTTAAGTGCCAGCCAGTCGGAGGTCATTCAAGGCCGATTCAACATGTTGGATCGGCTCCGACTGAGCGAAACTGACTCTAGCCTGACTGAAAACCAGTCGGATCGGGTCGAGTCGGCTCTGTCTGCGCCGGGCTTTAGATGGCATTCTGTAGGATTAACAAAAACATTACAATGGCAAAAAAATGATCAGACGAAACAAAGCAAAAATAGTTGAAACAAGGAAATACATTACAATAATAATATTAGTAATATAGAGTTTCCCATTCATTTTCATACTATGGTCATTCAAATTCATAAAATGTCAACTTCCATTTCGTCACCGGTCACATGTAGAGTTCGATTACGTCATTGTGCACACAGGTTCGTGCTTTTGCAGTCAAGTTCGTCAATACACCATTCATTTTAGTCAAAGGGCAATTCCACGGTCACGGAAGGACATTCAGACACAATTTTGGAACTTCAATCAAATAATTCCAGGATCCTGCTTTTGATTTTTTATTCTAAATGGCATGTCTTTGATCCTTGTTGGGACACCTTTGATTTCCACTATTTCTACAATTTTGACCGCATTATGTAAATTAGATATGGACACTAATGAGGCCGGTAACGGAAGGACGCCAAAATGGACATGGATTTTCATTTTTTTTTAGTTATGACCCAATCTCTGTGAAGTTACGAGGTTTATCATGTTAAGTTGGCTACTAGTCCATTTCCTTATGTTCACAGAGTATAACACCACCTTTTAAGAAAAAAATATCTACATTGGTATATTAATTATGAGAAATTAATTACTTCAGTGTTCGGTAACGGAAGGACGGTAACGGAAGGACCTCTGAAAAGTCTATAGTAATTGTACAATAAAATTAATTTTGAAATTTAAAGACCATTTATGAGAAGGAAACATCTCTTTTGTGGTCTAAAATGAGTTTGTATCATAGATAACATATGGACATCACAAGCATTTACATTTCTATTTTTTTCTTACTATATTATTTCATGCTCCAATGGCTCTTATTCATGGTCAATCCATGGTAACGGAAGGACACTCAGACGCAAATTGTCAACTTTAAGAAAGACATTTTTAAATACTTGTGTTGTTAGAATAGTCTATTTTGATAACAATACTTCCAAAACATACAGTTTTAAGGTCCCATAATTTTATTTTTTTTAATCTCCGCACATTATTGAATATGCATACAAATGAAGTCGGTAACGGAAGGACACCAAAATGGACAAGGTTTTGTTATCAAATCAGTTTTAACTATACTCTGTGATATTAAATAATACAAAATATTTTAAGGGTACACATTTCATTATCTGAAGTGTTAAGAAGAATTTACTTGTTCTTTGATTAAAATTTGTCCGCAGATATTAGAGTTATTTCACACCAAGCGGACCAATGTTCGGTAACGGAAGGACATAATGGACTATAATGTATGATATGACACAGTAGGGTCATTCCATGTCAAATCACCTTTTAAAAAAGTGAAAATTTTCATCGCAGCCCCCTTCAAATTTGCTTATATTTGGTATGTATGATATTTCAACCTTTAAAAGCGCAAATATTTCAGTTTTAGCCCAATCCGCCCAATGGTTTTGGCGCTATGGTCGATTCTTATGGGGGAGTTTTGTAAGAAATGGGCGTGGGCACCATTTTTCAAATGGCCATTGTACATTAACCGTTGGGTCAATTTATTTAATTTTGTTTTGTAATGGTGTCATTGGACTGGGGATGTTATGTGCAATCCATTTATGCCATTTGTGTTCATGCATGAGCAAGTTTGGATACGATAACCTTTGACCTTAGATTTTGACCTTCCGTTTTACCTCGTGGATCAAATAATTTTGAGAATTGTTTTGGCTTAAATCTTGGCTTGATATAATTTCTACAACATATGAAAGAATTGGATATATATTATTTCTTGTTTTTTCTACAGCCTTGTTTTTAGTTTGCAAATTTCATGTAAAATTTAATTATTTTAGACCTACACCCATTTCCAAGAATTCTATACGGGTGTATTGTATAAAAAAAAGACCTATTCAAAGTCATGATCAGAGCCTATTCACACCCTGGCTCACCACAGTTAAATAGACCTACTAATCCCCATACAACAAGGGCCCTGTTGCAGAAAGAGATTAAATCAATTGTGAGCCAGATCAAATGTTCTAAATGCACAAATCTGATTGGTTGAAACACAGAAAATTACTAGTCTGACCACGCTACGCCACTGATAGCTGGCCATTGCAGGTATTGTCTCATTATTTGGGTTTTCATATATGAGAGACCAATTTTTGAACATAAATTTTGTCATAATATGTAATATGAGGTACCTTGTCCATCTGTTACCATGTGTATGGTAACGGAAGGACATTTTCTTTTGTTATTTATTAATTAACGAAGAAACACTGAGTAATACAATTGTTAGCAATGGAAAGGCCTACTTGAACTTGCTTTGCACTGAAGATTGGTCTGCTCTCTAACAACTATGTGAGCCACAAAATTAAAAATATTGATTTTTCGGTAACGGAAGAACATTTTCATAGGCTGAAAATAGGAAGTCATTGAAGCATAACAAATCAAATAAATCACTATTTTACGAAATGGTCATATCTCAGGAGTCAGAATAATGGTTTTTAGGCCTTACTGGGGAAATATAAAACAAACACAGGATCAAAACACTTTTTCACAAAAATTTCAAATTTGTGGGGTTCAATTATGGTTATAAAGTTATTATAAAAAACAACTAAATTTATGTAAAACTAAAATTTTCTCATTGAATTCCAAAAATATAGAATCTAAGCTTTGATTTGATACCAAATTTGTATCATAAAAATGCTTGTAAAATTGTTGGTCAAATGTCCACTTTGGCGTGGAATTGCCCCAAAGCTTACTGTATTCAATTTCGCCCGTTCACACCTGCTGGTGCACAATGTGATGTTCAATTTCGTCACTGCGCATTAAATTTCGTTATTTATCAGTAAAATTCGTCAAAATAATGTACAAAGCGGTACCTGATACTTTACGTCAATATCCTTTCGTTATTATCCCTTTTTTGATATCTATTATCTATGTTTGTTGTATGTCTATGTTTGTTTTTTGTCTATGATTGAAATTTGATTCTATTTAACATGCAGTTAGCATATAATTTTGAATAACATTTTATATCGTTAATGTATCAGTACGCACGTCACTACTCTCCTAACACATATTTATTGTATGTATGAATGAATGAATGAATGAATGAATGAATCAATCAATCAATCAATCAGACTTTTAGACAGCACCGTTTGTGCATTGCAATACCAAAATGAACCTTTTCGTGCGGGTTTATTTGTTTAGAAACATTTATTGATGAAGTCATCAGTTGTTAAATGAATTATATAAGCTCTAATGGAAACATGCATATGAAACAGAGCGACCAGCCTACATGACAAAAATTTGAACGACAAAGTCTTGAAATCAAATGAACAATGACGAAATTTAACCCGAAATTTTGCGTTTTCTAACCAATCGGGACGAACTTCATTGCATATTGACAAAATAAAATGAGCCAATTTTACATTTAAATGACCATAGATCAATAAGGATGCAAAATAACTAAATTGATTATACTAATTGCAAGGTCCAGACTTCTCAGGACGAAATTGAAGTTTGCATTCTATGAAATGTGTTAACTCTTTAGTCTTTAGTTCTTAACTCGGGACCTCACGATTGGAAGGCACACGCTCTTCCAATCTTGCCACACCACGCCCACGAATCTGAAATGATCTAATTTTCAATGATTGATATTAATTACAAGGAACAGCTTGTAATATCATTTATTTCAGCCTTTTCGAAATAGTTCCAGAAATATACAAACAACCATACAAATCATGTAAATATAGGAAATATATAATAACCATATTCGATTTTTTTGTATGGTCTCTAATATTCAAAACAAATTAATTTTGTTGTTATGCATTGTCGCATATTACATTACAAAGCAAACGCATACAATGTGGTTGCGATTGGCACTTGATATCATAATAGGGGGCTGGGGATACGATAATTCCTTCACTGACATCGATTGGAAATTTTGCTAATTACATAGTAAAATAATCTGGGTATGAAAGCTGACATATCTTTGGGGTGAATCCTTTTTCAACTGATTAGAAAACATCCCTTGTAAAGCTTAACAACTATCATACTAATAAAAGAAGGCCCAGAAATACCCCAAAAAAAATATCAAATATTGACTGTATAACTAGCAGCAAAGAACTATGTATAATTACTAGGGCAAGTATAAACTTATATAAAGTTATATTCCCATATTTTAGTCAAGAAAGGGGGTAGTATTGCTAGAAAGGCTAGCCTGATGAAGATCCTAAAAGAGGGGTAAACTACAAAGTGACAAATCTAGCCACCATACTTGGGCTGTCTATCGACACCAGTCAGATGTCGATATATACTCCGCACAAAAAGAAACTGGACACTTGTTTAAGTTGAAATATTTAATATTTATGTGCGACAGAGTGTACATTATCATATATCAAATTAAAGGAAATGTAGTCCTCTACAGGCAGAATATAAATTAAAGGTGTAATTGTTCATGCATGAACTGCCATGATCAGTTAACAATAGCAAGGTCTGTTTTAAAAAATAGCAAAAACAATGGATGGCCGTACCATTCGACTGCAATGAGTAAGCGTCTTGCTTGAAACAACATGTGCGGGGCAAGTCTTTTATGACACCATTCAACCTTATTGTCATAAACAAACACCAAAAATACAAAAATTTTCCAATAAAACAGGGCCAGGTTATGAGAACATCAACATATTGGTCTGTTTTTTAGGCATACAGCTTGTCTGTTTCATGTGTCCCTTTCAATTTCAACTATATAGTTACCTAGAGAAGTGACCCTGTTAGAGATTGCCCAAATATGGTTGACCAAGGGTGACATCAGATTTTGAAGATCTTTGGACTACGGTAGAATTCTTGAGAAAAATTTATACCAAGTTTCATGCTGAAATAAGGGCACAAACTGGAGTTTCGACGAATAAACCTTAGTCATGGAATTCCCCTTTGTGTTATATTTGGATGAAAATAAAACCTACAACGTTCACATTTGGCTTCATTTACACTTTTTCTATTGAGATGAAACTAAAAAATATCACATTTGCAATGAAATAATTATGCTATGTCATGAATATAGAGTATATTATATCATGCTTGTCAACATTTAAATGGTTGAATGGATGTTCCATTTTTGCTATTTTTGAAAACAGACCTTGCGGTGGTTAATTGACCGTGACAAGTCATGCATGAATGATTTCTCCTGGATTCTATGCTAATATCGAAGAGGGGCATTTTATCTTTAATTTGATATACAATAACATATATTTTATCTTTAAAAAATATGAGATATGTTGTCTTAAATAAGTGTCCAGTTTCTTTTTGTGCGGAGTATATATATTGCTATTTTCACAAATGTGAAATACCCTAGACTATAGTTATGTGTGCCGATTTATACTTCTTAAGCATTTTGCTGACTAATAAACGGCATTTGAGATCATTTAATATTCTGTTTACAAAACTATGCAGTACGTACTTATGCTAACATGACTAATAGTCCAGGAGCCAGGACCAGCAAAATTTTTGTTCGTGCAACACCCACCACAGATTTGGTTTGTCACTTTAGGGTGTTTCAGGGGTGTCTCTGGAACAATTCTAGCCCTGATGTACAGTTGATTTCTGGTAGCAACACTATTATTTATATCAATTAAGTATGCACATTTTATGCAAAAAATCCACCTTTTGTCTGTAAATCACTAAATATGGCTCAGAATATGCTAATTTTGTGCATGAGTATTTTGAATGACTTATTTAACAGGTTTGAAACATCAAACATTGCGACAGCCAAATTTTCCTTATGTATATATTTCTTTGTTTTGGGAATTTCTTATGTATTTCTTTGTTTTTTCGACTTACGTTTTGTATTGTTTTTTTCAATGGAATAAATAATTGACCATAATTGCAGTGGTTAGAATGAAAAATAATAAAGGTTTTGTGTATTCTAGGAAAAAATCTATTTCCATTGGATTTGTACACAAATCACAAAATTGAGCCGCTTTCGGGCTGTACTATCCCCTGGGTAGAAGATACGGCTAGATATTAGTGCTCATTGGCAAATAAGGCATTGGTTAATAACTCCTAAGACACGTGCAGTCACCAGGTTTAACCATAGGTGTTTAAACCATCAACTAGCATTATGATGAGTGCAAACTGGTATAAGAGGGGCTGCAGATGATCATAGTCGCCATTTCAATATTTTATAGCTTCATCCTTTCATTCGAATTTCACTTTTTAATTTTCAGATTTGCCAGTGAATTGATTCTATTAGCCGACCATAATGGCGAGTTGCTGCGATCGTATCTTTCACCGTCCCATATTCTTCACGGTGCTTCTCTCGCTCACTCACTTTGCCAATCTCGGTTGCGGGGGTGCGTTCTGCGCCTCCATCCTGACCACGCTCCAGCGCGAGTTCCAGTTCAAGAGCTCCGAAGTCGGCCTCCTGCTCACCGTCAACGACATCGTCGGGCTCGTACTGGTGACGCCATTAGCGTACCTCGGCGCAAGCCGACATCGACCGCGCATCCTCGGTGTGCTCTCGCTGTTCTTGGCGCTTGGATGTTTTATTTCCGCCGTTCCTCAATTTATCGGCAGGAACGACAGCGGGAAGCACAACAGTACGGCGTCGTCTTCCAGAGGCCAATCTTCCGCACAGCTCTGTGGGACTGATTTCGATCTCGACAACGAACATGACCAGGATGGCAACACGACTCTGTGTTCTGCTGCTCAGCAGGCGGCGTCGGGTGCCCAGTACAGCCGGGCAGTCTGGCTCTACATTGGCCAGGCACTCTGGGGGATCGGAGCCTCTGGCTACTATGCCCTCGGCACTACATACATAGATGACGGCGTGTCCAAAGCGGCGACGTCACTTCATATCGGTAACAATAATATAAATATGAATTCAAACATAAAGGAAACTGACTAGAAATATTTTATATGATTGAAAATGAGCAAAACAAATACGGTTCGATTCCTGGCAAAGCCTATTTTCTTTGCTAATTTTCAATCAGTTACATTGTAACTTTACGAATTCGTATCTGACTTTTTATCTGAAATAAACGATGAAGTTGATTTTTTTTCCGCGAGGGTTAAATACAAAAAAAAGGGACGAACTGACTCGTTGAACAACGAGGAAGAAGGATTTCTGCTTCGCCGTATTATTCTTCGACATTCGTTGTTAAACCGTTGCTAAATCGAGTTGATTCGGTCTTATTTACTCGTTGTGATTCGTTGCAGTGCGCCGCCAAAAAGTCAATATGGGACTGGGGTTTAAACGCTTTACTAAACGTTTTGACTAATCACTATAATAAACTGGTAATTGACATATTTTGTTATTCCATTTCAGAAAACTATTTTTTTGTAGATAAACCCTTTTTCCACGTAACTATCAAAACTCAAGTGGTGCATTTTGGTGGTAAAACGGGTAATCTTCTATCTGTTTTATTATCATCCATGTGATGGTTAAAAGGTATATCTTGAAGAAAAAAAAACACGTGCCGACACCTAGTTGAAATATTTGAGGACAAAGCGAGGATTGAAAAAATTAATATTTTCCTCACATCATTCCTTCATCGATGATAGAAAACAACAGCACATTTACGCTAAATAAAATGTATCTTTTCATGACCCTTTGGACAGCCTTTGTCTTTGGGATGGGAGCCTTTGCGTCCATCTTCGCTTTCAATCTCGGTGGAATCGTCCTGTCCTACCACACCGACTTTTACAAGATCGACGTCGACGACCTCGGTTATGGTGAGAGTGACCCTCACTGGATTGGTGCGTGGTGGCTAGGAATGTTCATCTATGGCGGTATATTTTTGGCCCTCAGTATCCCGTATTTCTTTTTTCCAAAGGTAAGACATACAAAATGTATCAACTTAACAAAAATACAAACACGGCGGTCGATAACATCAGCTATGGTGACCGAGACTCTATTGATTAATTATTTTAACCAAACATCCGTTTTCATATTTTGATTTAAAAATGAGTGCAATCTGAGGTGTCTGGAGGGCACCCTCTTGTCACTCTTGTGTTGACAGCTGCTTTTTGAATGAAAACAGCCATGTGACGTAGCCGTTTACGTTTTTGTACAATCAAGCACCATTGGATTATAACTGTTAGTTTTTAATAACTGACAGGTTTTAGTTACCAAAATTATGTTTAACCAGAACTGTACTGTCCCTTTAAGGCATGTTTGAATAACTTAAACGCAACATCTTATATCAATTGTAACCGGACCGGGGGGGGGGGGGGGGGGGGGGTGTTTCACAAAAGATTCAAAGTTAAACGTAACTATAAGTTATACCTAACTGGTATGGAAAGCCATTGGTTTCTTTGTAAAACAGTTCCTTTTAAAAGGCAGACATTTTTTTATAAAACAGTATTATCTGTTGTTAACAAGGTGCTTTGAAGTTTTTGATGTACATTTTTGTTTGAAAAATATAGATAAAAGTAGCTTATCGGGCGATCAAAACATTATCGTAAACATTTATCATAATGCTGGATGTTTATCATTCATTTAATATTATACCTATTAATGATCTATTTTGATCTATTATAGATCTATAGCGCCTAATATAATATTACAGGGGATAATCTCTAAAGCGATTGACACTATTCCGTGGCTGGAATGAATGCTCCCCAGGGAGTGTACTTTGTGTGCTGGATTGATTACAGCATGTATCCGATGACCGGGGTAATATTTTATAATTGTAAAGCGCTTAGAGATGATTGTCAATCGTGATAGGCGCTATACGCTATATAAATCGAGGATATTGTTATTATTATTATTCTTAGCCCGGTCATAGAATACAATTCTTGCCAGCACACAATTTGTTCACCGTATCCTCTACCTGAGGAGCATTCCTTCCAAGCTGATCTAAACGATTTTTGTCTTTCCCCCGCAAGGAGTGGCCACGTAAGGACGACGGTAGTAAAGAAGTAGGAGCGGACACCACAGAGAAGGTAGAGAATGGGGACGGACAACCATCTCCCGCCTCCCTGGTCAAATTGATGACGGCACAAAGCGGAATATCCATGTTTGGTCTTGTCAAAGGTAAACAAAATTTTTAAAAAGTCACATAAAGGGCTTAACAAATCAAGGGGTGTTGTATGAAACGATCTGCTAACTTCCCATTACAAACATGACATGACAACGATCAAACAAAACTTGAAATCAAACACAACTTTTATGCAATGAATTTGCGTTCAAACACAAAGATGTGTTTTTATTTAAATGCCAATTCGTAATGAAACACCGGGTAAGACCTTTGCAGACTGGTCTCATTAATGGTAAACAAAATCACACAATTTAAACGGATTGAATAAATATACTTAATTTACGTGAAATCCTATTGAAGACAATAATTATCAATAACATAAATATTTTATACATCTTATACCTTTATTCAATATCTCAACAGACTATTGAAAGGCACATGATTAATTGGTTTGGTCAGACTATGAGGATGTTACCAGATGACCCAGCACTAAAAGCACAACCTGATCCCGGGGGGGGGGGGGGGGGGGGGGGGGGGGGATACTCGTGTATATTCCAATACGGGTATGTGCCGCTTCAGAGGCCCCCCTTTTAACAGCCGATCCGGCCGCTTCTAAGGATCATATTTTCATCAAAAAAGGCCGATCGCCGCTCCAGGGGTCACATTTTCATCAAAAAGCCCGATCCCCGCACCTTTGGCTGACAAGAAAACGACCTAAAAATTGTGTTTTACTGTATCTAAGGTAGATTTTCATGAAGATTACTAA
>JBAMJV010005546.1:0-28852 GCA_037951105.1 Echinarachnius parma
GATTCATTATATACAATAAATCAATTTCATTGTTATTAATTTTCATACAATTGGTGTCCCTAAGGTGATATCACACACGCACATGCACACACACACACACACACACACACACAAACACACCCAAAAAAATAAATGCCTGTAAATAATAAAAACAAAATGAAAATGAAAATATTATTATGTCACTATATGAAGAAAAACAAAAAAAGGTAAGAGCTTTGTTTTCCTTTTTTGTTTGCTAGTTGAAACCTGTGACCCTAAAAAAAAAATGCACCCCCTCCTCAGTCATGTGCCCCTGGCCTACTGGATAATCCTAGCTGAAGGGGGGGGGGGGGACAGGTGTGTGTCAGTGTGATGTGATGTGGTGGTGTGGTGTGTGGGGGGGGGGGGGGGCAGTTTCTCAAAGGATCTCTCTTGAGAGAATATTTGAGATTGATATCTCATAATTTATGAATATTAGGGTTATTATTTAGAAGTGGCTGCCCTCAATTGAAAAACTAGGTAAAAGGTACATGAATGTAATTTCACATGGAATACTAAGCATTTTTTACAAATTGCCACTATAGTTTCAGTTATAATTCCATAGGCGTTCCGAGGGGGGAGGGTGTTTGGGGGTGTTCCAACACCCCTCCCCCCCCCCCCCCCCCCCCCCCTTAGCCAAAAAATTACTATTGTAGGTATTCAAACACACCCCAACTACGACACTGAATGAAGCTAAAACATCACCTTTGAAAAAATCCTGTGTACGACTTTGTATACTTCTGGTATGGCTCCGATCTTGATCATGGATATTATTTTAGGACTAATAAATAGACCCCCTTGGCCAGGCCATGATGGCTAAACTGAATGACTCATAACAAAATGTTAATAAAAAGAAGGAATTATATACAATGAGGATAGATATAATGTTATTTGAACTTTATTATATTATATATAATGTTCAAAATACATCCACGGTAGTACAATTACAGAGCAAACATATACAAATTAGTTGTATGAGCATAATGATATTGACTACTCATTATGAACATATGATAAAACTACATTAGTTCAACTAAAGAAGAAAACAAAAACGGAAAACAAAACAAATTTGCCTTTAATATATGATAACTTTTCACCTTGTGTCAGAAAAAAAAGTCACATTCAGAACTATCAAAATTGTGTTGATATATTCAGCAAACTATTTTGCACCCCGTAATCTGATCTGTTTACGATCTTCACAAGATATAACAGGTCTTTGTTTTATTGAATGGGATAAATGGTGCTTGCTGTATTGCTATGAACATTTTTTTTATCATATGACCTTTGAAATTTGACCTCATGACCAGTCTGACCCCAAGTATAATAAGTTAATTAGCTCCCGCAGATATAATTACAGATACCAAGTTTAATGTTTATCTGTCAAACAGTTCTTGAAATATCATGACTATGAGCTATCAATTTACATGATGAAGAGTCATGCGACTATTGACCTATGACCTCTAAACCCCAACATAAGCTCTTCAAGAATACCAAGTTGGATGTTAATCTGTCCAATGGTTCACAAGGTATTGCAATTACGACATTGCCATATATAACGGCAGGAAAGAAATTAAATGGATGGATTGGATAAAGGATGAATAATACAAATTAATACCAGCTAGTATAAACTTGTCTAAGCTTGTCTGCAGTACCCTGAAATAATAATACAAATGAATAACCATAGTAGGCCTACTATCCATGGAATAACTATATATTTATAAAGCACGGACATCTGGCAGCAGACCCTCGTGGTGCACACTTATCATTTTTGGCAAATAATCCAATAATACCAACTAATTAATTATTCAATAATACTTAGACAGGAACATACAATATTAATCTTCATAATATGACACTTACTTGTTTTATAAGCTAAAAACTCATGGATTTGGTCCATACCATAATACTACACTGTAATACAGCAACATAATACATATATCTGAGATAATTATATCTATTACTTGTAGTCTATAAAAGTATTTCAAATGGAGTGCGATCATTATATCTTCATCAATATTAATATATTCAGGCAAACAAACAAAATGACACATTCTACAGTGAACTAAACATTGATTAAATTGTTCTATGATACTGCTCCATATAATGTTCATATCATATTTTCATTACAAACAGAATGTGACCACAAGCTACTAGAAATTGTTTCAGTTCTTATACTAATGAAAAATATATTGTGTGTTTAAAGGCACACTGTCCAAGGCTTCATAAAGCACATTTCAAACTGTGTCCTCATAGGCAAGAGTTATGTGAGAATACATCTTTCAATATATATACTAAAATTAATGTTATTGAAAACTTAGCACATGATCTGTCAAAAAGTTGAAAGTACAGGAAAATAATTTAAAAAAAATATTACTAAGCACCATTTTGGTTCTGATAAGCACGACGCAATACTTATTTGTGTGCATACTAACCAATTGAGAAACTGATTTTGATCAATCTTTGCAAAGAATTAATTAAAATATTCATTTTTTTAAAGATGATTATCTATAAAAACAATTAATTTTACTCCAAAAACTTCATAGAAAAAATTCACCAGTCATCATTAAACTTCTCAAATATTTTGTGAAACATGCAGACCTGTAGCCGGGGGGGGGGGGGGGGGGGGGGTGCATTGGGTGCGTATGCACTCCCCCCCCCCCCCCCCCCCCAAACAAAAATTCAGAAAGGTCCACTTTTTGCCGGTCTCGGTCCACTTTTTAGGTCTCGGGTTCCTCCCCGCTTACACGACTCTCAAACAGTGGTCTCGGTCTCGGCCACGTTCTGGTTCGGTCTCGGTCCCGTTTTGGTAAATTACGCACCCCCCCTTGAAAAATCCTGGCTACGGGCCTGACACTGCACACATATACTTGTTTCATGGATGAATTAACTTGAAAAATCAGTTGCATAAATAAAATTCCCTTTAGTGCTATAAAATGAAATAAATAAAATAGCTAGTTATCAAAAGTACAATGCACTAAGAATGGATTACATAGACTACATGTAATATCATGATAAAAGCAAAGGTGACTTGAATACACATTAAAAAGAAATAGAATAGAGAGATACACGATAGATTTGACAAATATATACAAATCATATTTAAAAATGGAAGGAAATCTATTGCATGATAAAACATTTGTTATATATTTTAGTACAAATACTACTACCACTATTGGGTACTATACATTACAAAATATGATATAGGTAAATCTAAAGCTTTTAAAACAAAAATATAAACATATCACACTTTTACAAAATAGTTATAGTGGAAATTTGAGGTTTTCTGAACATTGAAATGAATTCAGCCCAAGTGAAGTCCTACAATCAATGTAGCCTACTGTTTTATCATCATTTATCTACGTTATCTTTCTAGTATCCCTCCTAGCAAGTTTTACATTCAACGCTTCTGTATTGCACTCGCACGAGTCGCACACCATCTCCATCACATTTTTCACTTACTTTATTTTCTTCAACAATTTTCCTGGCCTTAAAGCTAAATTGATTAATTGATCTACATATAAATTTTTTGCCTACAGTTATTCACCAACCAGGCAATATCTGGCCTTAAATTAATGCTAAAAATAAACATATAATTTTGCCTGAATAATATTCACTTACCATTTCTAGCCTTAAAGCTTGACCAATTGATTTACATATGTATTTAAGCCTACACCAAGCTAAATTGTTTGATTGTTCTATTATTCTATACATATATATTAGTTTTGCCGACAAAATATTCACAACAAATTTACTGGCCTTAAATCTAAATCGATAAATTGATCTATATTGATATTCTGAAATTAAAGTTGTTATTATGAAAATAAATGTTGAGAAAACTCTTTATATATTTTATTAGAAGTTTGTTTCTAATTCCCAATCACTTTTCTACGTTCCAGAGTTTGAGGTGGATGGTAGTGGAATCTGAATGATTATCCTACCTTCACTGTACAAACATACTGTACAAACATACATACTGCTGTGTAAAAACTGCTGTGTAATACACACTGCCGGCTGGTAAATATCTGTTTACATCAGAATCGCTGCCCTGCCACTGCACCAAGATTCACATCAGGGGGGGGGGGGGGGGGGGTGGTGACAGTAGAATACTTCACTATAATCCAACGTTTAAGGTGGATGGAAATGGGACCTGAATAAGGGAGTTCGTAGTTAGCCCATGGAGCAGTATGACGTCATTGGGTCTTTGGAAGATTGTACCAAAATTGAGGCTTTACGCATACGTTTACGGCACAACCTGTGACGCACGCATTTAAAGTACAGAGCTCTATGCAGAATTTCCGCGTGCGTGCATGAATTCTCCTTGTGTTTCGTTACGTTTGAAAGACCTGACAAAAAAAAACCTCACCTTAATCCTAAAATATATAAAATTGAATAAATATAACCATTCATTTTATTTTTCAAACTTGAAGCAGGCTAAATAAATTTTGTTAGAGTAAAAATCACATCTTTGCCCGTTTTTCAACACTTAAAAGAAAACAGTACACAAAAATCTAGGTATGGGGCCATTTTGATTTCAATAAAAGCCCTGATACGAACGTTTGTATTTTTGTTAAAATCCGAAAATAGATAGACAAATAAATTAAAACAAATCGGTCTTATGTATATGAGATGTCCATTATGATTAATTCAGAAAAACATTCATGACTTCGAGCCAAATTTCCCGTGAAAACACGTTTCAAATGTGACAATAATTGCACGAAAGTCTATGACAACGGGCAATATCGATGTTTTGGTACAGTGAATTTTCGTCTCAGAAATTGGCACATGCGCAGTTTGTAACTACGAACTCCCTTATTATGATGATCCCATCATCACTGTTATGTAGACTGCATGCTGGCAAGTATCTTCTGTCTACATGTATATCAGACTGCTTGGGAGGGGGGGGGGGGGGGGATACATTAGAACAAGAACCGGTCCTGGATTTAACCCCCATCAGTGCTGTGTCTGCACAAGAATCACAATCGCTCTGGCACTGCCCTAGGTGACGTGCATGCCAGGGGTCCATTTGCCTGAACACTTCTCTATATTCCAGACTCAAGGTGGATAGGTATGTGGCCAGTGGTGGCTGGCGAGTATCTGTCTACACCACAATAGATATATGTGACCGGCTATAGCAAAACCCGGCACTTGTCGGGAAAATCAAAATGTAGATTTTCATACTATTACAAAGGCCTCATCACAAGCTTTTATTTGATGCTTTGTTCTAAATAATTTGTCAATAATAGGCGAAGATATGATTGTTTCAATTTTACAAGCATAGGTCTTTTACACACATTGTGTGAACTTAAATTTATTCAAAACACTTATTACTGACAAGTACCGGGTTTTTGCTATAGCCGGTCACATATACTGCCGCTGCCCCAAAGTACCTGTGGGTGGGGTGGGGTTGGGGTATATTAGTACTCTCCTTGTGAGGAGCTTGAGGGCAGTGGGGCCTGGATTAACCCACCGTCGCTGCTGTGTAGACTGCCGCCGGAGAGTATCTGTCCACACCAGAATCGCTACTGCCCACTGCCCCGCTGCTGGAAACTGGGATCTCAATCGGTTCTCTGTGCAAAAAATAAGATTTCAGCTTTGCTATAATACATTTCTAATTCTGGCATGAGATAAAGTTCACAAAGATTTTTCAGTTGAACGTAAATTCTACGTTATTATCATTGTAGACGTGGAATAAAACATTTACATGTACCGTATTTGCTGGTGTATTAACCGCACCTTTTTTTCAACAAAAAAAGAAGAAAAAAAGGGGGTGCGGTTAATACACGACCGTATTAACCGCATTTTTCTTCTTTTTTTTATTTTTATTTTTTTTAGGGGTGCGGTTAATACACCGGAGCGGTTTAATACACCGACAAATCGGTATATATCTAAAAGCAAATTAAGAATGCACATCACAAAACATTAGAATACTGTCTTTAGTACACAAAAATGAAGATTTATATCAAATTAAATGTCATGTTTCAACTTAAAATCTTTGTGGAACAGCTCCCTCCTCCCTCCCCCCCCCCCCCCCCCCCCACTTCGCATGACTACCGGCACACACTAAAACAGACTAGTATGTATAATTGCTACATTCTATCTTGAACTGTATCTGCTAGCTGTGGTCATTCAAACAATTTCCTCAAGAAAAATACAGTCTTGCAGTCAAAAAGTCTTCTACAGGTAAAGTACCCCCAGCTTTCAATACGAAGGCCAGTGGCGTAGTTGGTTGGGCAGATTTGGTGGGGGGGGGGGGGGGGGGGGGTGGCACATTTTCTATTTCTTTATTTTTACACAGATTTTCCCCTTATGTCTTAGATCACTTTGGGTAAATTATTATTTTATTTTTTTAATGGGGGGTGGGGGGGGGCACAAGCCCCCAACTCCCCGTTTTATTCGCTTCTCGCCCATTCAGACAAGTGAAATCCTGAATTTTCACATTTTACTTGCCCTCGCTCCTTGATGAGATTTACATGAAGGAATTACATTAACCGTTCATGACTGATTTTGCTATAACATTAATTCTCCATAGACCCAAGCCCGAGTATTTTCTGGACCAGTCCTGTACGGGTTAATTAATTATAAATATAGTTGCCCTATTAGGGAACCAAACTAGACTATTAATTAATTTTACTTGCCCGACATAAATTTGTACTTGCACCGGGCAATCGGGCAAGTGAACTTACGATTCGTTTGAGCCTCGGTATGAACAGAGCCCCGTCAGTCTGGAGAGAGACAGGTTGCGACAATGTAGATGCTTTGCTGGATGATGAAGAATCTACCGTTCTTACTGACAATGTTGGGCTGATGCTACCAGAGCTCAAAGACGATTCATCTGCCCTGTATCCAGTGGTACTTCCACTGAAAATAAAATAAAAGCACATGCAGATTTATTACTACGAAATTAAGTTTATAATGGTTGAAATATAATGATAATATGTGTTGAAAGTGGTGAAGAATATTTTATTTTCCCCCCAATATTTTCTCCCCTTAATCCCCCGTCCCCCACCTGAATTGGAAGACAAATTGCATGCAATATTAAGTGAGTGTACAATGTAATGTTGTTAATTGTTAAGAGCTATTATATCCTACATGAATCAGTGTCACAAACAGAACATAGTCAGTGCAGTGGTGGTTCCATGATCAATGCTTTGTTTTTCTTTATATTTTTCTTTAATTTAATTGAAATTATTTATTTTTGCGATGATTATGATTATGCGAAGGATATAAAACAAATATATCATGCACTATTTCGAGCCACTAGTGAAATTATGGATTCCTCGGTGACAGAAAAGGCACTATGTTCTTCGGGTCTACGACCCTCAGAACATAGTGCTTTTCCTGTCACCTCGGAATCCATAATTTCAACTAGAGGCTCTCAGTGCATGGTATATTTGTTTATTATTTTTGCATATATAATGAGCCATGTGAACTTTGACCTGATGACTAAAAAATCTACTCCTCAAGATACATAAAGGTACTAGGTTTGATGCTACAGTCGTCTTAGTGACCACCTGTCTAAAACAGCTAACCTACATATTAGTGGCTACCAAAAGTGATCTCCCAGCCGGGAAAAATAATGTTATAGAACCTGTCTATAGAGGTCACTTGTCTACAGACTCTACAGTGGTCCTATACACAGATTAGAAGTTTTTCATCAATCAGTTCTTTGAGATAATGCTGCATGCATACATGTGTGTACAGGCATATGGACATGACGCATTCAGACACTTTGTTTATAGTTAATTATTGTACCAGTCTATAGAGCTAAAACTCACGATCGATCTGAAGCATCGTCACCAAGAGAGTCCCCTGGGAGCATCAGTCGGGCTTTGCCTCTTAGTAGCTTACTCCTGGGTGACCAAACGCTCCATGTACCTCTCTTAGCCCCTGTCAACAAATTGAAACAATGAGAGAGAGGTTGAGAGGGTGAGAGGGAAAGGGAGAGAGATAATGCAATAATGCAATCACACTTGTAAGATATCAAATGTGATACTGCTAATCTGTATCAAGTGACAAATAATTGGGAGAGGAGAAGGGCACACTCTTTATCAGTGTTGGGTCCAAGACCAGAGGGTCCGAGATCAAGATCAAGATCAGACAGTCCGAGATCAAGATCAAGATCAAGATCCGCAGCTCAATATCGAGATCAGAACCTCTGAGATCAAGATCAGATATGTCCGAGATCAAGATCAAGATCACGAGACCAGGCTTAATTAAGAATAAAAAAGGAAGGAAAGGAAACGGAATACCCCACATCCATTCAAAGAAGATTGATTTATGGCTTATAAGTTCCTTATAATTCAACCACTTATAACCTGCCAAGAACATATGGTGGGCAAATAAAGGACAAACAATGATCAATTTGTAGCTTTAGGTTAATTTGATATCAAAACAAAGTTTACAAGGTAGAATCCATCATAGCTAAACAATGATTGTAAAAGTTATTCACTAATCAGAAGTTATAAAAAACGGCAATCAGAACTTCAGAAGCACGCCTGGTCATGGTCACGACTCAGGCTGGCCCGGCGCCCGGTATGTGTATTTACAACTTTACACTGCTTGCTTGCTAGTGCACGTGCGTATCGTGCCGCCCCGGGGCCAGGGCCGGACGCGCCTAGGGATCGATCAGGATTGCGTAATTTTTCATGTAGAGACTTGCAGCTCAGCACATATTCCAAAGTGAAGTAAACAAAACGCCACGATCGCAACATTGAATTTCAGCCACTTGATTTTCCGTCCAACTATGAGCGGCCCGGGTGCATCCGCTCCTCAAAGTCCTGTTTTCACCGATTGGTGAACGATTTTAAAAGCTTTGTCGTTGATATTTTACGTAATAACAATGTTGATCTCGAGCTGATCTCGAGCGACAATTCTGAGAACAGAAGCTCCGAGATCAAGATCAAGATCAAGACCAACACGTTCGAGATCAAGATTAAGATCAAGACCAACACGTTCGAGATCAAGAACAAGATCGAGATTACTGATGCCGATCTCGAGATCAAGACCGATCTCGAGATACCCAACACTGCTCTATATATTCCTTTGTTTTTTAAAAAGAATTTTCACTTAGGTTTTTATTGTATTTGTGAAATTATTTCAAGAAAAATGCTCCTATTGCCCCCCCCCCCCCCCCCCAGCTAATATCTTCTTCCCTTTGATACTTAGTTTTGGGCCCCACAAATTGAAAAATACCCTCTTTTCATGCAATTGTTTTCATAGATTAAAGTTTAATGCTATTGAGAGATATTTACCTGTTACAATATATGAACCAGGCTTTCTCGCAGTCTGAAATTGATGACACGCGCAGTACCCCGGGGTACCGTTGTACCCCGGTATAATCCCACGTTGTGTCATCATTTGTCGATTAGAAGGGCTGTGACAAAAAAAAATGAAATAAAATAGAAAACTGATATCATTATGAAAAAGAAAAAGAGAGATTAACAAAATAAACAGTGATTATTGTACTGTGAATTTGTCAATAAATAATTACATTTTTGTTATTCCATTACCTATTCTTTCTAATGGTTTTTCATCAAGACTTATTTCATCTATTGAAGGAACTACAGCGTCTAGATGGCCTAATTTTCACAATTAGGCTCTCTATACGTAATTTTTCCTCAAGAAAAAGAATTAGGCAGTCATCTCCCATGAAATCAATCAATTTTGGGGTAGTTAATAAATATCTAATTGTCATGGGAACGCCCCTTTTAAATCGCCAAAATGTGACGTCATCTAAAGAACGGACTAATGAACTAAATTCTGTAGATGACGTAGGCTAGCCAATGAATTGTCAATCACATGTCAATCACGCTGCCGATTCTAGACCCTAAATGTGGGTGGGGCGTAAACTGGCTGCTAAGTGAGATTTGGCATCAGAAAACTAGTCTAAAATCACTACTGTGTTTTTTTTCATGGATTTTTTTCGGCAGACCTATTTTACAAGTCATCAACTATGGAATAAGTGCCAAAGTACGTTATATTTTTAGTTCCTTTAAGCCACCGTCCAAAATTTCACCCCGTGTTTGCGACCATCAACTGTTTCTCACCCATTGTAGCCAGGGTAACATTGAGGTAATAATAATAATATTGGTAATACAAATACAACAAGGTATGAGAGAGCGGCACTAGATTTCTAAGTAAGTTTTTGGATTTGGACAATGTTACTAGATCCCTTTAAAGTGTAGATTTATTGGAAAACACAACATTAGTTGAATTATACCTCTACAGATAGCTAAGACTATGTAGAATATGATATATTACTTTCCAAGCACTCACTCATCAGAGAAATTACAAATGAGCAATATATTGAACCCCGTCTCAACTACCGAATCAAGCGACTCAGCGGTGGCCGTAAACATGTCTTTCTGGTGACGTATGCACAGGGACATTGAGCCCAACTGCTACATTTCAGTGCGTGTTATACCGCAAGTTTCGTAATTTTTAAGACTATTTTCTAAGCATTTTGGTGATTGAAACTTATTGTACCAATAGTTCAATAACTAATATTCGTTGTTTAGTTATTATTTTGTTTCTTTTTGTGTTTCATTTGTTAACTAGATGGATCTTCGACTGCGCGCGGTCGAAAATTATGCCTCCGCTATGACGCGATTTTAATATTAAGCCCAAATTAACATGCACTGAATTAATTTGTTTTGATATTTTTCATATATTTTGAGTCCTGTGACCTTGACCATATGACTACATTGTCTTCCTAAGAAACATTCAGGTATCAAGTTTGATTGAAATCTGCCATTTAGTTCTTGAGATTTTGCCCAAGCCATGTTTGCATATATATTGAGTCCGGTGACCTTGACCTTTGACCTCATGACCCCCAAATCTACTCAGATCATTGCCACCCCGATATGTACACGCATACCAAGTTTGAAATTAATCCATCAACCGGTTTGTGGGAACGATGCATTATTACACATATATTGAGTCCTGTGACCTTGACCTTTGACCTCATGATCCAAAAATCTAATCAGATCATTGGCACCCCAAGATACGTACATGAACCAAGTTTGGTGAGAGTACGTCAATCGGTTCTTGAGATAACCCAATCACGAGCTATTTTTGTATATATAATGAGCCCTGTGACCTTTGACCTTTGACCTCATGACCCCAAAATCTAATCAGATCATTGGCACCCCGAGATACATACATGTACCAAGTTTGGTGAGAATCCGTCAATCGGTTCTTGAGAGAATGCGATCACGAGCTATTTTTGCATATATATGAGCCCTGTGACCTTTGACCTCATGACCCCAAAATCTAATCAGATCATTGGCACCCCAAGATACATACATGAACCCAGTTTGGTGGGAATCCGTCAATCGTTTCTTGAGATAACGCGATCACGAGAACGGGACGTCAAACGGACGTACGTACGTATGTACGTACGGAGGAACGGACAAACATAGGCATATGGACATGACGCATTCAGACACTTTGTTTATAGTTAATTATTGTACCAGCCTATAGAGCTAAAACTCACTATCGATCTGAAACATCGTCACCAAGAAAGTCCCCTGGGAGCATCAGTCGGGCTTTGCCTCTTAGTAGCTTACTCCTGGGCGGTGACCAATCATGATCAATGACAACTCTCCATGGACCTCTCTTAGCCCCTGTCAACAAATTGAAACAATGAGAGAGAGGTTGAGAGGGTGAGAGGGAAAGGGAGAGAGATAATGCAATATGCACTAATGCAATCACACTTGTAAGATATCAAATATGATACTGCTAATCTGTATCAAGTGACAAATAATTGGGAGAGGAGAAGGGCACACTCTATATCAGTGTTGGGTCCAAGACCAGAGGGTCCGAGATCAAGATCAAGATCAGACAGTCCGAGATCAAGATCAAGATCCGCAGCTCAATATCGAGATCAGAACCTCTGAGATCAAGATCAGATATGTGCGGGATGAAGATCAAGATCACGAGACCAGGCTTAATTAAGAATAAAAAAGGAAGGAAAGGAAACGGAATACCCCACATCCATTCAAAGAAGATTGATTTATGGCTTATAAGTTCCTTATAATTCAACCACTTATAACCTGCCAAGAACATATGGTGGGCAAATAAAGGACAAACAATGATCAATTTGAATATCAAAACAAAGTTTACAAGGTAGAATCCATCATAGCTAAACAATGATTGTAAAAGTTATTCACTAATCAGAAGTTATACAAAACGGCAATCAGAACTTCAGAAGCACGCCTGGTCACAGTCACGACTCAGGATGGCCCGGCGCCCGGTACGTGTGTTTACAACTTGAAACTGCTTGCTTGCTAGTGCACGTGCGTATCGCGCCGCGCCGGGGCCAGGGCCGGGCGCGCCTATAGGGATCGATCAGGATTGCATAATTTTTCATGTAGAGACTTGCAGCTCAGCACATATTCCAAAGTGGAGTAAACAAAACGCCACGATCGCAACATTGAATTTCAGCCACTTGATTTTCCGTCCAATTATGAGCGGCCCGGGTGCATCCGCTCCTCAAAGTCCTGTTTTCGCCGATTGGTGAACGATTTTAAAAGCTTTTTCGTTGATATTTTACGTAATAACAATGTTGATCTCGAGCGACAATTCCGAGAACAGAAGCTCCGAGATCAAGACCAACACGTTCGAGATCAAGAACAAGATCGAGATTACTGATGCCGATCTCGAGATCAAGATCGATCTCGAGATACCCAACACTGCTCTATATATTCCTTTGTTTTAAAAAAAATAATTTTCACTTAGGTTTTTATTGTATTTGTGAAATTATTTCAAGAAAAATGCTCCTATTGCCCCCCCCCCCCCCCCCCCCCCCCCAGCTAATATCTTCTTCCCTTTGATACTTAGTTTTGGGCCCCACAAAAAAAAAAAAACCCTCTTATCATGCAATTGTTTTCATAGATTAAAGTTTTTTTTCTATTGAGAGATATTTACCTGTTACAATATATGAACCAGGCTTTCTCGCAGTCTGAAATTGATGACACGCCCAGTACCCCGGGGTACCGTTGTACCCCGGTATTCCATGTTGTGTCATCATTTGTCGATAAGAAGGGATGTGACTAAAATAAAAATGAAATAAAATAGAAAACTGATATCATTATGAAAAAGAAAAAGAGAGATTAACAAAATAAACAGTGATTAGTGTACTGTGAATTTGTCAATAAATAAATTACATTTTTGTTATTCCATTACCTATTCTTTCTAATGGTTTTTCATCAAGACTTATTTCATCTATTGAAGGAACTACAGCGTCTAGATGGCCTAATTTTCACAATTAGGCTCTCTATACATAATTTTTCCTCAAGAAAAAGAATTTGGCAGCCATTTCCCATGAAATCAATCAATTTTGGGGTAGTTAGTAAATATCTAATTCTAAATATATTCATATTCTGCACTTTTATTTGCACTCTTTGCTTTCTGTAAAGGTATAATTCAACTACTGTCAGTTTTCAATGAATATACACTTTAAAGCCAAATGACAGTATTGGAAAATGCCCCACACACAAAAAATTTAAATGTACGCTCTTATCACCAACCATGTGAAAGAATATACAAATTTGGAAACCGCCTATTAATTGATATATTTGCAATTTTAGAAAACGATCTGTAGACAGATCGATATCGCCGACGGTTGTAATTTGAAATGTCTGTCTACACAATACATGTAAAGCACACGCAAACCCCGCTGCGCATGGCAAAAAGGTTAGCCGATCGGCTATCTACAAGACTCGCAACCGGGAAAGTCCCGGGCCAAACAAGCTGTGCGCCACTCAATCTAATCGGCGAGGTATGAAACTTTCCTTATTTCCACATTTTATGGCGGTTATGGTTCATATTTTACATTATATCCTACATGAATGAAATCCTGTTCAGTGATTGGTCTACATAGCGTCATGTGACCAAACATAGTAATGCCCATGGAGAAAAATGTGCTATGCGTGACGTCATTCATGGAATAGTAAATGCTATTCCATGAATGACGTCATAGACGCCGGTGATCATATTGAGCCCATAGAGATGCGTGTTATAAAACTTCCCTGCGAGCAGAGGTCTTGTTTTAGCTTGCGAAAGATGCTCGACGAGATTTCTCAAAGAGTTATTTAAAAAGAAATACAGCATATTTTCACCCGTGATTATCAATAAGTTCCAAAGAATATTCTAGAGATGCATTTCATGTATAACGTAGCGGTATTCGAATTTTAAAATTCCGACAATGGTGCACATTGTGCATCGTTGTCCTTCTGTGGTCGTGACACTAATTCGTCATTTAACAATTGGCCGCGGTGTGCACTGCACTAGCTGTATGTGTAATGTACGAATAACAATTTTCTCCGTGTGTAGTATGTAAAGCAGGTTAATTATTCACTTTGATGCGTGCGTTTTGCATTTGGGTGCGCATTAGTTGTTAAGGCGCGTAACCATGAATGGAAAGATAGCGCAATACGCGCTCTGCGCTAGAACTATTGCGCAAAGGGGGTCAGTGTCACAAACAGAAAATAGTCAGTGCAGTGATGGTTCCATGATCAATGTTTTGTTTTTCTTTATATTTTTCTTTAATTTAATTGAAATCATTTATTTTTGCGATGATTATGATTATGCGAAGGATATAAAACAAATATATCATGCACTATTTCGAGCCACTAGTGAAATTATGGATTCCGAGGTGACAGGAAAAGCACTATGTTCTTCGGGTCTACGACCCTCAGAACATAGTGCTTTTCCTGTCACCTCGGAATCCATAATTTCAACTAGAGGCTCTCAGTGCATGGTATATTTGTTTAATATAACCCTCTTTTATACTATTTCAACCATGTTGATCAATTTGTTTGGCCAACAGAGTGGATTTCTGTAATTTTCCCAATAGGCCTACTGTTCTATGGCTTTAGGGTAATCAATCTTTATAGAGCTCTTATTGGGCCTTCAGTCTTCTGAGCTCAGCAGATATTTAAGTCTAGGAGAGCTAAAGGTAGTAAAATCTTAACTTAACGATAACTTACCTCTTCTTACGTCTATCAGTCCAGTACAATGTGCAAGTGACTATAAAACAAAATTAATATTACAAAATGAATGAATGAATAAGTTAATTACCAATATGTTCAAAGATAACAAGATATTAATCATACATAAAATAAGAAATGTTAACAAACTAATATCTAATGAATGATACAATGGAGAGGATGAGGCCATTCTATTATTAAAAGTAATTGCTCTCAAAGCCATTTTTTGTAACATCAATATTTTGTTCATTAACATCAAAGGTGCACTTCCCCAGACTTCAAGGCCGTAAGATAAATGTGACTGAATAAACGAATAATATAATAATACAAGGACTTGTTTCGGAACAGTATCCTAGTCTATACAGGATTCCTACTTTCCTACGAAGTACAGAGCATACATTATTTATATGTTCATTCCCAATCAAATGCCTATCAATATATATTCCAACAAAAAGAGATCCTTGTTCTTCATTCAATAACTCATTTTTAATTTTCACAACTCCAACAATACGACACTCTTTTCTCTTTGGCTTAATAATCATAAAATTAGTTTTTCTTTATATTACTAGTAATCTTATTTGCATCACACTACTAACCAATGTGTTTTAAGTTATCAGTTATTTCCAATAAATTAATATAGATCTGCTAGATTAGGTACAAAAGAATGAAAGATATTAGAGTCATCAGCAAAGAGTCTAAATTTAAAGGGGTAGTACTATACAGTTTTGGTAAGGCTGAGCTTTAGTAACCAAAACCTGCACAACATATGTTACGAACTAATAGTGTAAAAGGTAAAATAAGTACTCGGAGAGACGAGAGTAAGTATATGACAACTGCTTGTCATTTTGTGCTGCGTTGGTGGTTGCTGGACGGTGGTCTGCCCCCTGGTGGTAGAGACGAGTCCCTCGAGCTGCTGGGTTGGTTGCCATTGTCGCGGGAAGGAGGTCCGCCCCCTGGTGGTAGGGACGAGCCTCCCGTGGTGCCGGGTCGGTTGCCGTGGACCCCACCCCCAGATGGTGGGAGTGAGCCCCCTGGAAGTCGGATGAAGGGTCTGTCCCTTGCTGGTGGAAGTGACCCAGATAGCGCAGTGAAGTGGGGATGACCTCTGAAGACTGGGAGACAGGGCTGTTGCTGGTGCAACTCTGATCGGTACGGCTTGATGCGATTCTTGTGGACTACGCTTCGTTTACCATCTGCCAAGTTAGAGATTCTCACCAAGGGCTCTGGTGAATATGATGTGAGGATGCGATACGGTCCCCTCCAGTTGGCCTCTAGCTTTCTTCTACTCATAGCAGGATTGTCAAGCCAAACGAGGTCGCCTGCCTGATACTCGTTGTCACGTGCCTTCTTGTCGTACGTCTCTTTCTGTCTCGTTCTGGCCAGATCGTTGGTCAGCTGAGCATGTTGGAATGCATGACGTAATCTGGAGCGAAGATCTAGTACGTACTGGAGTGGGGTGTCATTCTGGCTTGTAGCTGGATTGTGTAGCGAGTACGGTAGGCGCGCTTCTCTTCCATGTAGAAGGAAAAAAGGAGTGTAGCCGGTGGACGAATGCTGTGCAGTGTTGTATGCCAACTCAACCTGCTTGATGTACTGGTCCCAATATCCTCCCTTTTCTGTAACAGTTTTAGCGAGCTGGTCTTTCACCACACGATTGGTCCTCTCCACGATGCCTGCTCCCTGGGGATGGTAGGGCGAGGAGCGTGTCTTCTTAATCCCCAACTCTGCGCAGGATTGGTTGACCAATGTCGACTCAAACTGCCGTCCCTGATCGGTATGTAGTGTATCCGGGACACCGTGCTCTCTAACAAAGTCCTCAAATATGTGCTTGGCGACGGTAGCTGCTGTTTGATCCTTCATGGCGTACATATTGATATGTTTGGAGAAGTGGTCAACCAGAACAAGGATGTAACGATGTCCACTGGGTGTGAGTGGTAGTTCCGCAATATCCGCAAACACCATTTGAAGGGGATACGAAGTTGATATGTTCTTGAGAGGTGCCTGGTGGCTGGGCATGGGTTTTCTGAACGCCTCACATGATCTGCAAGTTTCGCAATGGTCGGTGATGTCCCTGTGCATGAAAGGCCAGTAGACACTGTCCTCCGCCCTAGAAATCGTCCTCTGTGCACTGAAGTGACCAGACGTAGGGTGGCCGTGAACCAGTTGAAGTATCTCTGGGATCATATTCTCAGGAATGACGGCCTGGTACTGCAGATTGGTTCGCCTGTCGTCCTTCTTGGTCCGATACAGAACGTCGTCTATCACGGCGAAGCGATTCAGTTGCCATAACATCCTTCGAAGTCTTGGCGGATATCTGCGTACCTCCCGCTGGGAAAATTTACGATGTCCATTGACAGCATCCTTGACTAGCTGGATGTCCTTGTCGAGTGATTGATGACGCAAGACTTTGCCTAGGAGTTCATTCTGGAGGAGATTTGATGCTGCAGAAGGATGTGGCGTGTTCTCCGCAGCTGCCTGGCCTGTGGTTTGTGTTCCAATAAACTTGACCTGCTTTCCATTGTGGTTCAGCGTACATACATGACGACGGCGCGAAGTAGGCTGCGACGGGGTGTTGCCTGAAGCATGCGGATGCCGGGACAGCGCATCGGCATTTAGATGCGATTTACCCTGTCGATGTATGATGGCGAACGTATAGGAGTGCAATTCTATCATCCATCGTGCTCTGCGGCCAGTAGTGTCGTCTTGGATAGACAACTTTTCGTAGCTCAGGAGTGGCTTGTGGTCCGTAATAACAGTGAAGTGATTTCCTCTGAGGTAGTGCCTGAAATGACGAACTGCTGCAACGATGGCCCACAGTTCCTGGTCGTAGGTTGACCAGTTCCTCTGTGTCTTGTTGAGTGTGAGGCTGTAGTAGGCAACAACCCTTTCTTTACCATCTTTACACTGAGAAAGGACAGCTCCGATGGCATCATGCGATGCGTCAGTGGCAAGTTGAAATTCTTCATCAAAGTCTGGGTAAGCAAGCAGTGGGGGGCTCACCAGGGCAGCTTTAAGGTGCTGAAATGCCATCTCACAGCTTTCTGACCAAATGAAGGGTGTGTTCTTCTGAGTGAGTTGGTTAAGAGGTGCTGCAACCTTAGAGAATGCTGGGATGAAACGTCTGTAATACGAAGCCAATCCAAGGAACGAGCGAACTGCGGTGGGCGTGGTTGGAGTGGTCCAGTTGGTAACTTTGCTGACGTTGTCCGGGTCTGGTTGAAGTCCCTCCGTGGTAATTCGGTGGCCCAGATACGTGACTTCTTTTCCAAAGAACTGGCACTTGCTGGGTTTCAGTCTCAAATCAGCCTGCCGAAATCGTTCGAGGACTTCAGCAAGATTCTGCCTGTGCTCATCAAAAGTCTTCCCGATGACGATGCAGTCGTCGAGATAAACCAGGCATTTCGACCAGTGAAGACCATTCAATGCCACCTCCATCAGCCTTTGAAACGTCATGGGTGCATTCACTAACCCGAAGGGCATCACATTGAAATGGTACAGGCTCGTTCCAGTTGTAAAGGCAGTCTTCTCTTTGTCATCCGGGTGGAGCGGAACTTGCCAGTACCCACTGGATAGGTCCATTACACTGAAGAAGGCTGATGAAGCTAGTGCGTCCAGTGTGTCATCCTGCCTAGGGATGGGATGAGAATCCCTCTTGGTCACAGCATTAAGTTTTCTGTATTCTATGCAGAAGCGTAGTGTGTTGTCCTTTTTCTTGACAAGGACGATCGGACTTGACCACGGGCTGTGAGACTCCTCAATGATCTCCCGTTCAAGTAGGTCGTCAACCTGGCATTGTATCTCTACCTTAGATGCAGGTGAAGTCCTGTATGCCCGCTGGCGTATTGGGGTGTCACTGGTAGTGATGATTCGATGACTAGCCAAGTGGGTATGGCCAATATCAGCTGAAGTAGAACTGAAAACATCTGCGTAGGATGAAAGCATTTCCTTTGCTTTTTGGGTTTGTTCTCGACTCAAACCAGAAGAAGGAAGGAGATTGCTGATCCTTGAATCATCCACAACGGCGTCAGACTTGATAGCGGCAACTACCGGGTCTACTAGCTGGTACTCCTCTTGTCCATCTCCAGTCAAAGAGTGGAATTGTCCAAAGTGTGTATCTGCTGGAAGAACAACACTAACTTCAGAAGGATTGATCAAACCGACTGTAATGTGTCCTTGATGCACCTGGCAAAGAGATCTTGCCGCCGCAGCGCCATGACGGTCGTCAATAAGTGGGTCAAACAGGCCGTCGTACTCATCAGGGACGATCCCTTGATGCGGGGCAAGACGAACTTGTGCTAACATCTCTGTCCTTGGCGGGATAACAACTCTACCAACAAGAAGGGCGTTACATCGCAAAGGGTTCGCACCGGCTTTGCCCACAAGTGGAACAACTAGATCTGGCATTTCAAGACTGGCAGTGGTGGAAGATATTGTAGCCTGATGTTGGCAAAAGAAATCCCAGCCAAGTATTAGTTGGTGGCTAATGTTCCTGGCAACGAATACGTCATGCTGGAAACGCCTGTTGCCGATGTACAGAGTCACCTTGGCACGACCAATAGTGTCCACACTCTCCCCCGTAACAGATGTGGCCGACGGAATAATCCTTTGCAGTGGTGCCCTCTGCGTATGAGCAAGTTTGGTCCAAAGGTCAGAATGGATCAGCGAAATGTGTGCCCCCGTATCTAAGTACGCCAACGTGTAACTGTCCTCCACGATAACGGGAACGTAGGGGCGGCTATTATTCTGATGGTTTTGGGGTTGGGCTTTTGGTGACGAAGTTGGTGGATGCCCCTCACCACCAACTAGTATCCGTTTCCCTGCTGTGTGTCTGAAAAGTGTACTCTACGTGGGCTCGGTGACCGAGGCATGCGACTGTACGAATCGTTTTGCTGCCGCTTGTCATACCTGTCGGGCGGGCTCCAGGGTCTGGTCTGCTGGGAATCATGGACATCTCCTGGGCTAGAAGGGCGGTAGCGAGTCGAGGAACGTCCCCTGTCTCTCCAGGCATCTGGGCTTGAAGGACGGTAACGAGCTGAAGAAGGCTGTCCTCTGTCTCTCCAGGCATCTGGGCTTGGAGGGCGGTAACGAGCTGAAGAAGGCTGTCCTCTGTCTCTCCAGGCAACGGGGCTCGAAGAACGGTAACGAGCTGAAGGAGGCTGTTCCCTACAGACATCTGGGCTACGAGCACGCGGTTGGGCGGTGGCTTGAACTCGTAGATTCCGAAGGTCACTCTCCATTCTGTCGAGCCGCTGCAAAACCTGGCGAAGGGGATCCTCAGTAGGTTGCACCACAGCAATGGTGTTATCCTCCTTCTTCACCGAAACATGACTAAGCAGATGAGCGCGCTCCACTCTAACAGCCACCTCAACTGCCTCCTCGAAGGTCGTCGCACCCATCTCATGGATTTTCAGCTGTAAGTTGCTGTCCAAACCTGCGACGAACCGTCTGAACTTTTCCCCTTCCTTAGCAGTCGCACCATATGAGGGGAAGGCTTCCTCCACTAGGGACGTTATCGCGGAGGCAAAGACTTCGACGGGCTCACTCGGTCCCCTGGTCCTGGCATTGGTACATGACTGGAACGCCGCCAAGTAGTCAGTTCTACCAAAAATAGAGGTTAGCTTTCGTTTTAACTTCGCCGAAGTCCTTCTGCTGGCTGGCTGGAAGACTCTCCCATACCGTGAAGGCCGCACCCGAAAGACGAGAAGGAAGGAGGGTATGAAGCTTGTCCGCAAGGCTGGGGTCTGTCAGTGTTGCAACCTCGAACCGCTTAACCCACTGGCCAAAGTCCTTGCCATGTAGTGAGCACTAAAATGCACTTTTAAGGTAAAAGCGGTCACTAGCAAAATATAGTGGCGGCTCGTAGTGCTAACTAAGATATGCCTTTAAGTTGGCAGGCCATCGCTGGCAAATTACAGTGATGGTCCGGTGCCATACTTCGCATATGTGTCGATACACACATATGAACTTCTGCCTTGAGTTACGATGGCTTTTTGGCTTGCCATACCTTGGCAGAATCGTGGGGCTTGTAATTCGCTACCGAGGAAACAGCGGCCGGAAGGATAGCGTACGGTACAGCCCATCTAGTTGTACGCTATGGACGGTATGACGACCTCTTGCCTGCCAGAACCAACCGAAGATACAACGATTTCCGCTAATGCGTGTACACCCTATCCTGTTGAGCAACCCTCCAGTAGATCCTGTGTTTACGCGAAGCCCGAAGAGTTGAAGCCGGGAGTTACGGCGGCCTTGAGCATCAGTGACAGTCCCGCTCCGAGTGACCCGATCCTCAGAAGCTGTGTGACGGAATAGATAGTTATAAGCTTATGTTCTACCCATGAAACCCCTTCGACTATGAACATTGTTTAACCCTTCAACTGACATATATTTACCTCTGGATTGCCTAAGCTGTTATTGGATACTAAAGCTTTTGTATCGACCGACTGCTGGACAACGACACTTGGGCATAACATTCGCTCAGGTTATCACTTACACCGATCGTGGACCAGTTTGGTGTATCAACCATCTTGATGCACCAAGACGAGAGATTCACCTCCAGACCAGGAGAATACGGTAAGTAGATATATTTCCTATATTTCAGAGTTTAATCGGATCATTGCACTTGGCCAAGGTCCACCCCAAAAGTAGAGGCCACAAGTACTTCCCCACATATTTACCTTAGGCCATTTGTAACGAATTCTTCACCATCCTCGCCTGTGAAAGTTTCAGGAAGCTCTATGCGAAACATGACGACAAATAATGAAACGATTAAAGATGAAGGAAGAATTAATGCGATGACTAAACTGTCCTCCAAGGCCGTCGAAACCCACAGGCTCACACTGCTGTCCCACCTGAAGAAGGAAGCATTTCTGAAGTAAGGATGCAAAACAGAAGAAAGGATGCAAAACTGAAGAAAGGATGCATAAAACTCACCAAATCCAAGATGGCCGAACAGCTACAATGCAATCGTGAAGCGAGGAGGGTCCCACAGTATACGCATGGCGTGAAAATACTGAACCATTGCTGCCACCAGATGTAAAAGGTAAAATAAGTACTCGGAGAGACGAGAGTAAGTATATGACAACTGCTTGGTTTAATCGTCGTAAGCTCAACTGATCATCCCAGCATGGTGCAACATGCTTGCTGATGACCAAACACATAACCAATATTCACTGCATTTAATAACCAATCAGAAACAACTTAACTAACACATGACTAAGGATGAAAGAACCAATTAGAACTAAGGATGAGGAGAGCATGAGGTGCAAACAATAGAACATGAAGAAGGATGATGAACAAGACCTGGCTGGCAACACATGATTGGGTGGAGAGAGAATATGCAGATGAGGTGACCACTGTTGAAGAACTGATTATTCGGACTATGAATAATCAGTCAAGAATGTACATGTATGGAATCGCCAAGGAGGAGCGTGAAAGAAACCAGTGAATAGAGAATGGCATACAGAATAGAGGCATACTGAATAGAGGCAAACTGAATAGAGGCAAACAGGAGAATAGCATAAAAATGGGGTGTAATGGGTAAACATGGAGAGGGGTGGGGATGGATGCAGAGACCAATAATATGAGGCAAAGTACATATATGTGTCTTACAATAGTTATAACTCCACCATGATCAAAAGGTATAAAAAATTACAAACGACTAAGTAAAAAGCCTGTTATCATTCAAAAAGAGCCATTAGAACACAAGAGGGTGCTCTCTAAAAAAGCTTTGGTTTCAACCATTTTTCATACAAAATTATGCATATATGTGATGTTTTGTTGAAATAATAATTAAATAGAGAGATCATCAACAACTTTTTAAAAACCTCTTCCAAAATTTTTTCATAAAGTGTAAGCATTTGTCTTATTTCAACAACAAAATCATTGAATTTATAAATCTAATGCCCAGATTTATTCCGATCGGATATATTTATTGATATTTCAGCTGATTTTGATCAAATAAAGTTTGTTCTGCCATTAAAATTGTATGCTCTTTCAAATTTTACACTCAGTTTTTCATAATCTCACAAAAAAATATTTTGTGCAGCGCCCTCTTTACCAAAACTGAATTACCCCTTAGTCCATGGGCGTCGATACTTACGTAATACCCATTCATCAGGGGGGGATGGATGAATGAATCATCCCCCCCTGATCAATGGGTATCAATGACAGATCGACGCCCGTGCCTTAGTCTGATGTAGTCTGATGATCTAGGAAAATCATTAATATAAATTTAAAAATAGTGTAGGACCTAGAACAGATCCCTGGGGCACCCCACATTTCTTTGAAGACATGGCAGAAGTGGGACCCTTAGGATGCACAAACTGACAACGGTTACTTAAATAATCATGAAACCAATTCAACTGAGTTCCTCGTACACCATCATTTTCTAACTTGCCTAATAATCATGATTTATTGTGCTTTAGCAAAGTCAACAAAGACACCTACAGTGACTCGACCTTCATCTTGAATCTGAATTAACTGATTTATTAAACTAATCAACGATAACCTTTTACTATATATGCTTTTCCCTGAATCCATAATGTTTATACAATAAATAATATTTTCCCAAGAATTTACCTAAAGGAATATGTCTAACTTCTCAAAAACTTTACTTAAAATAGGTAAGACTGATATATAGGCCTATAATTTCCTGGATCAATTTTTGTACAGTTATTCACAGGACTGACTAATTAATCTAAAATTAGAAACCCATTTATGAAATGCAATAACAAGTGTTAATCTGTTATTTACATCATCTTATTTTACTGTTCCCTTGGTATTGGTAATATAAGATAAATTACTAGATCTCCCTTTAAAGTCTTTAAAGAAATATGTATTCTCATCTTTTCTATATGTTAATTATGACAGAATAGAATTCAGGGGGTGTATTCTGAAAACGATTTTAAGTTAAATTGATTGTATCTACATCATATCTATCTCACTTAAATATATTTTAGCAAGCCGCTATTCCTTAAAGGTAAAGGCCAGTTTTGGAAACGCCCCCCTCTCAAAAAAATGAAATGGAAGCTCTTACTACCAATAATGTGAAAGAATATAATTGTACTAAATATAGGATTATCCAAATTTTGCCAAGAAACCGCCTACTAATTGATATATTTGCAAAATTATAAATTGATCTAGGGCCAGATAGATATCGCCAACGCGGAATCGCTCATACGCTACGTGTATTACGACCACGAGGTGTACACGAGGTGTCGCGCTATACGGGCTTGTCCCTCGCTTGTCGATATCCCCCAGCGCTAGCGGCGCCGACAGGTCTGAACGGGCGGTGGATTTATGAATTTCACAGGCGGATATTGGATTTCTTCCGATATTTCTGTATTTAACGATGCTTAGGTTCGGATTTTACCACACAAGCCCTATTTCAATACATATTCAACAATATTGATCAATATAGTCATAGATGTATTCGGCTACTTTCCCGAAACTGGACTTGGGCTTTTAGTACAGTTTCAGAATACCGATTTGTCTAAAATATTTTAGTGACGTAGATACAATAAATTTGAGCTTAAAATCGTTTTCAGAAAAAACCCATTGGCCCCGTTGCAGAAAGAGATGCAATCGATTGTAAAGTTGCAATTAATTGTAAGTCCGATCATGTGACCAAATGCGCACATCTGATTGGTTCAAATACGCAAATTTTCTGACTTGCAATTAATTGCAACTAGAAAAAACCCATTGGCCCCGTTGCAGAAAGAGATGCAATCGATTGTAAAGTTGCAATTAATTGTAAGTCCGATCATGTGACCAAATGCGCACATCTGATTGGTTCAAATGCGCAAATTTTCTGACGTGCAATTAATTGCAACTTTGCAATCGATTGCATCTCTTTCTGCAATGGGACCCAAGACTGGTAACCGTAAATATTCGGGCTGGAGAATACATGTAATAGCAAAATCAATCGGTCCTGAACGGGTCAACTTTTACTTACATGTAATAAATATCATAATGATGTTGGACACAATCAGATGCAGAATCCACATGTCGACCATGCTGAACTCTGCCAAATAAAGTTTAAAACAAGTTAAAGGGACAGATCCACTTTTACAAAACGTCTGAACAGCTTTCAGTTGACGGATGGGGATCAATGTAACACGCAAAAAAAAAAATCAGAGCGAACAGCCCTCTAATTTGGATTCTACGAATGAAAAACGAATGCGTCCCTCCATTTAAACTATATATCGGTCAATAAAGGAGTTCAACTGATTTAGCATAATATTACAACAATATAGTACTAATTCTCGTAAAGGTATTGTGAAGCCGACATTTGTTAACGTATGTCACGGAAAAAGATCTCAAAAAGAAAGAATATATAATTACATGTAGTCAGTTTAAGCGAAGTTTGGGTATTTTGCTTGGTAAACGCTCACACATTAGTACTTATGCGCGGCTCACGTAGCTAGCGGGGGTCACGTAGGGGTCATGCATACCGATCTGGCATTCCGTGAAATCTATGTACGAACTTACTCACCGGCCAAAAATACGTATGTACATAATTAACCGACGTCCCTCAGTTTATTCAGTTTTAGGTCTATAACTCCACGAAAAAGAGATTTCAAGCCCTAATTTTTTCAGGCATGCTATTAAATGACATTTCCTTTCATATAAGACAATAACCTCGCAACTTTTGAATTTTGGCTTGCAAAAGTGGATCTCTCCCTTTAAGGCATGGATCGAGTCCATGACACGTGCCCCTCCCCCCCCCCCCCCCCCCCCCCATCTCTTATTAAAGGGAGAGATCCACTTTTGCAAGCCAAAATTCAAAAGTTGCGAGGTTATTGTCTTATATGAAAGGAAATGTCATTTAATAGCATGCCTGAAAAAATTAGGGCTTGAAATCTCTTTTTCGTGGAGTTATAGACCTAAAACTGAATAAACTGAGGGACGTCGGTTAATTATGTACATACGTATTTTTGGCCGGTGAGTAAGTTCGTACATAGATTTCCAGAGTGCCAGATCGGTATGCATGACCCCTACGTGACCCCCGCTAGCTACGTGAGCCGCGCATAAGTACTAATGTGTGAGCGTTTACCAAGCAAAATACCCAAACTTCGCTTAAACTGACTACATGTAATTATATATTCTTTCTTTTTGAGATCTTTTTCCGTGACATACGTTAACAAATGTCGGCTTCACAATACCTTTAGAATTAGTACTATATTGTTGTAATATTATGCTAAATCAGTTGAACTCCTTTATTGACCGATATATAGTTTAAATGGAGGGACGCATTCGTTTTTCATTCGTAGAATCCAAATTAGAGGGCTGTTGCTCTGATTTTTTTTTTCGTGTTACATTGATCCCCATCCGTCAACTGAAAGCTGTTCAGACGTTTTGTAAAAGTGGATCTGTCCCTTTAAAGCAAAATCATATAACATTTTGGGCAAAATTAGGTAGATAAAACATCAAGCTTCTCAGGTAAATGCTTGCCCCATTGAATCAGCAGTCTCGGTCAGACAGTACCACTACCATACTGTTGTGTGGAGCAGGCAATGCATACACAATGCATGCATGGTTGGTGTCTGACAGCAGACTTCCATGCATTTTGTATCATGTACTTTGTGCAGTAGCACTACAAGGAAATTGTGTGTATATGGCTTTTAAATCATATATATGGTCATACGAGGGAGACCATTTACATGCCATACACACAATTTCCTGGTCGCACAGAGTACATAGAAATTGCATGTGTTGGCGTATCAACAATACACCCCAGCCATACCTTGTCCATGACCATGCATTGCCTGCACAAGAATATTGTCATGTCTGCACTATATGAGTGGACTTGGTTTTGGTTACCCACCCCAATGTGCTGTTGCCAAATGGTCTTGGTGTGTGTATTTGTGTCATTCAACACTCACACTTTCAGCAAGCGGCAGCCCCATAGTCCAGGGGTGCACTTTCAGTATATAGGTTTGTAATCGTGTATTTCCAAGTCAATTGTTCTACTATCATACACAAGTACGTACATGATTTGTATTTTAGTTAGTACTACCCATCCAATAGGACCATACATGTAGATGTGGTACTACATCATGTGTAATATATCCAATCAACCAGTTGGCTAGTTGCATGCACTAAAAAAAATATTATAATACACAATCTATGTATACAACTATGTCTATGTTGACATTTGCAAAAACATACAAGGAGTTGTAAAGTTACATAATGTATTACTTCTGTGATCTTATATTTATAATCTACCGAATATGAACATCCGTGGAGGGTGGACCGTGTCGCACAGCGCCTGGTTACTGATCAGATGTGTGAAAATTCCATGTTCAATGCATGTCATATGGCGGAGTAATGAGCAGAAAGCTGATTTCATACTTCAGTTTATAGTCGACATTTATCATAGACATAGTTATACTATAGTTTACTTTTATACTATTAAAAAGTATTATAATTTATACCTTATATCCGTACATACTTCCATTTCCTACAAATTTCAATTTAACAAGTTAGTAGTAAGGTCTTAGGCACCCCTGCAAGTCAAGAGGCTAACATACATACCTGCCATATTTGTTACTAACTTTAATTAAGCTAGAAATAAAATCAACTTTTCCAATTCCAGCAACAGTCGACAGATCCTTAGGCTTAGTGGCTTAGGACCTTGGCAGCTGCAGTGGCCTAGTGCCGTGGGTCTCACTCTCATCTCGAGCAGTCTGAGCTGAGGAATATCAATATCACTTCAGTCAAGCTCAACTCAAGTTTGTTCCGAGATGTTAAGATTTTTCTGAGCTTTAATTGCAGAAACTACATTTGCAATTTTACGAAATTATGATTATCATCAACCAGGCATCTAAACCACAATTATATCCTGCGTTGCCGTTGATGTTGGTTTTGCTTGCCTGTGCGGTATACTGTAATACGTGGCCATGCGATATGCGCGCCCAAACAAAGACTTGCAAATAGGGAAATTCCCCTTCGCTAGTTTGTTGCGTGCTCACGCCATCGTAGAGGGCGTTTAATATTATTTGCTCGAACTGATAGTTGACCACCGATTGAAGCACTGATGAAGCAATATAACATTTTCCAAAGAAAGTGGAATAGAAGATTGAAGGCAACAAACAAACAAACATAGCAATAGGGATATGGTCACCATACGCAGTAGTTAGCGTAGTTACGGGAAGGGGGGAGGGGGGCACGGGGCCCCCTGTAATTTGTAAATAAAAAAACAGCAACAACAACAACACTAGGGGGGAAATCTTAAAAATAAAGAAATACTATAGTACATAGAATGTGCCCACAAGTTGTGTGCCCCAAATATCATCAGTCCGACCACGCTACACGCTACACTACTGACCATACAAAAATGTGGATGTGTATGCCAGAAAAAAATCTTACATTTGGGCATGATGGGAGGATGTGATGGGAGGGTGTGATGATAGGGGGTATCCGTCGGTGCACGGTAAGGGTGTTTTTGCAATGTTTTACTTGAAATTATTTGATTTGATTTATTTCCACAATTCATTACAAAAACACAAAGTATGACAATTGGCATAGTATACAGAATGACATAGTAAACAATCATATAACACACAAACATCGGAATGAATAAATGGACGAATCAAAAAAAGTTTTGAAAAAAATGTATACAATTCAGTGATCCCTAAAAAGAACCCGACCTAGACACCCGGTCTAGTTGTGGCTAACAAAAGACAATAACAACAAAACATATTATAATCTAAAACTCTACATACAATATACACTAAATACAACAACAAATTACCTGTCGAAATGATATTACACATGTACAAAAATCTACAGACTTCAATGAATAATATTTAAGTTTAAATTTAAAAGTGTTACGATTATGCAAT
>JBAMJV010005547.1:0-95262 GCA_037951105.1 Echinarachnius parma
AACCCCGCTTGCTTAATTCCTTGCTGAGTGCATTTCAAATGATACAGTTTATTGAGCAACAAACGGGTTTTCTAATACCCAACTAGGGTTAAATTAGGTACACACTAAGTATAGTTAGCAACTAAAATATATGTTTAAACCCGAGCCACCGTCCTCCAAAATAGACTTAGCAATGAACTAATCTAGCAGGCTTGTATATCGTAGAAACAAGAACACACAATTGATTTAAAGGGACTTATGTATTTGTTATAGTAACATTGTCCAATTCCTCAAAGTCCATTTAGAATTCTAGCGGTTCCCTCATACCTCGGTTTTCAAATGTCCATTTCGTTGAAAAGAGAAGTGTTCGGATATGAAATTATCTACGGGACCTTTTCAGCCGTGTACAAAGTAAGTGCAATGAGTAAGTAATATCACTTTGCATTTTCGCTCATTTCTCGGCCAAATAACATCCAATTAACTTGAAATCATCACACATTACTTTCTGGACATATCAGATCACACCAATACACATTGTATTAACCATGCATCACTTTTTGCACTTGTCAACAAGTTACTTGATCCCTTTAATTATGTTACAAATTAATCGTAGAGGGCGTATAAATAAACATTTACTCGGTGGTATTGAGTACCTCCTCAGATCAGCTCCTGGAGGGGCCTGGAGCTAGCCTCAATGAGTATTTGAAACCATAGTCAGTGCATAAATATAATAAGCACCCTATATTCTAGATTATACACAAACTTTGATTCGATTTGAACTAGGGAATGGGACAAACACAGCAGATTTTATGCAATTAATCTAACTTTTGAAAAGCCTGTTTAGCCTATACCAAAATACTCAGACTAAGCCAATATTATAATTCATTCTACGTAGTTTCTCATATTGGAAATCAGAAGACATCTTCTCACTTGAACATAGGAATATTTTTTAAAAACAATCATTGTTTAAATGGACTCCAGAACATTATCTTATACATGCATATAATTAAGATTTGAGAGTACAATTGTACAGTCAGTGCCATAATACTGGCATTATACTTTTAAAAAATTTTTTTTTCTTTGTAACTTCAAAGACACCATAAAATCTAAATAGAGCGGCGATTTTGAAAAAGGAATGCGCACAATAGACAGCAAAAGTCCAGTTTAGAGAAGTTCTGTTCACGGTAAGTGGAGTATTTGTTACTTATTTACGAGTATTCGCATATACATCGTGAATATTACATCTAAAATGAAGAAGTTTGATGTATTTTGGCGTTACTATGTTGTTGAAAAGTATCTTATTTTCCAGTTTAACGGTCACTCATTTCACTCTGCACTGGATCAACACCGACGCACCAATCATAGTCCCATTCATATTCTAACGTGTATGTAGGCGTTGTGTACAGTAGCTATGGTCTGTATGTTTCTTCGTGAGTTGATGAATGTATTATTGTAATCAATTTCTCAACGATTATAGCCAATAATTATATTGTCAATAATTACATGACTAATTTAGATAGAAAGTGTAAAAGTACTAGAAAACATCCCTTTCCTTTTTGAGCTGAGTTTGGCAATTATGATTCATGAATTCATGAAATTGAAAATTGTCAGTGACAATGTCAATGTTGACATTAATTATTTTGACATGTAATTGTAAATGTAAATAAATGACATGTAATGTATTGACATCGTCATAATTGGACATTATTCATTTATTGACAACAGTCGACATCATTCATTGACATTGTTCATGACCATGATAATATTGATAAGTGATGACCGATTGTTATGATGTTGTTTGTTTAACTTTAAAGGGATCTAGTAACTTTGTTGAGATGTGCAAAAACTGATGAATGGTTGATGCAATGTATACTGTTGTTATCTCATATGTCCTCAGGGTATTGTGTGAAAATTTCAGGTCAAATGGACAATGTATGGCCAAGTAATGAGCGAAAATGCAAAGTGATATTGGGTGATATTCACCAACTCACTGCATTCACTTTGTACAGGGATGAAAATCTCGCCCGGAGATTTTCTTATCTAAATACTTCAATCATACATATCTTTGTAATGAAAGGGAAATTTGAAAAACCGAAAGCTGTCCCATGATTTTATTGTTAATACGAATACAACAAGGTATAAAGGAACCGCTAGAATTACAATTTTATTTTGAGGATTTGGACAATGTTACTAAGTCCCTTTAACTTTGTTTAACTTAGTCTTAACTTGTTCACGTTGTTAGACTTAGCTTAAGTCAGACAAGTTTAACAATGCACATCAACCATCAACGACAACGTCATTGAAATGAATTCATGAAAATTAAATTAAATTAAATAAAGAAAATCCAAAAGGGGACCACGTACATGCTTCATGATGAGGCTAAGTCAGAAGTCAGAACAACATTTTATGTTGAGGTCGGTCGGTATTTCTCTTTTTCCAATATTGGTAAACCAGGCAGAGCATATGATGAAGACCTGTTAAATGACGTTTTTTTTCTTGATGCATACAACATGTTGCCTTTTATATATTTCCATTTGATTCACAACAACAACTTTTGCTTGATCATTTATCTGCTTTCAGTAAGGTCTGATAAGCTTTGCAAGATGACATCCAGAAAGAGGAAGTCTTTGTCTTCGGTAAGTGTTTTCCCATTTTGCCTCTGTTTCAAGTTTGTAACAAAATAAACAAAAACAGAGTTTAAAGGGAAAGTTGAGTTTTGGTAGAGAGGGCGCTAGACTACTTAATTGGTTTGTGAGGTAATGAAAAACTGAGTGTAAAATTTGAAAGAGCATAATATTTAAACAATAAAATCATCTTTGTTTGATCAAAATCGGTTCAGAAACGGCTGAAATATCCATAAATATAACAATTTGTAATAAACCCGGGGCCCCGGGTTTATTAGAGAATTTTGAACCAGCCGTTAAAAATTCAAAAAAATGCTTCCTCTTTTCAAAAAAGTTACAAAATAGGTATTTAAATAGTTGTTGGTTATTTCTCTATCTAATCACTATTTCAACAAAGCATCACATGCACAATATTTTATTCAAAATGGTTGAAACCGATGAGTGTTTAGAGAGCGCCCTCTTACGTTTTAACGGCTCTTTTTGAATGATAACATAATCTTTACTACGTCATTTGTAATTTTGTGTTTCTTTCTAGTTATAACTATTAGTTTGTAATGTAATGATGCAGGTTTTGGTTACTAAAATTCAGTTTCACTAAAACTGTACTCTCCTTACCAGAACTCAACTATCCCTTTAACCCGTTCATGACGGACTGATTTTGCTGCAACATGTATAGGGACACTGATTTTCCGTTTAAAAAAAAGGCCTTTTCCGTTTCAGAAAATCTGGAATTTCCGTTTTTTACCTGCCTGAAAAACGGAAATTCCGTTTTGCCATAGACTTTGTACATGTGAAAAACTGCAAATTCCGTTTACATATAACTCCATACAAAATTCAATGAGTAGGGTAAAATCATGATTTTCACCCACAAATCATAACAATTTGGGGGGAATGTGTCATGCCTGATATCAGGAAGGACGGTCTTACCACAGGCCAGAGAGTAAATATCTTTAACATTTATTCAATAATGATTAAGGCTGAGTTGGTTCGGTCGAACACACTGGTTCCCTACCGTCACCATCGGGTCCCGGTTTCGTTTTTTTTCGGAACGGGCTCCGAAAAAGAAAAGAAAAAAAACGGAAAAAAAAAAAAACGGGAAAAAAAAAAAAAAAAAACGATATATTTTTTTTTTTTTTTTTTTTTTTTTTTCTTTTTTTCCCCGTTTTTTGTTTCTTTTGTTTTTCCGTTTCAAATGGTCAATTCCGCGATTTTCCGCGATCGCGGAAAATCAGTGTCCCTACATGTATTCTCCATAGACCCAAGCCAGAGTATTTTCGGGACCAGTCCTGAACATGTTAATTTAGGAAAGCATTTGATGACAAGTCAGTCTTGGTTTTTCAGCAATGGACAATTGTTTAAAATGTTGAACACTTGAATAGAGTCACTTGTCAAATACCATGCTGGTGAGTGCTGATTGATATTTGATGATAATTATCTCTTTAAAAGCACATAGTCATAGATCTACAATGTAAATGGTCATTCTAGGTTGTATGACCATTTGCATGCTAATACTCACAATGTCCTTGGAGCACAGCATACATAGACAGTGCATGTGTTGGCAGTCAATAATCACCCACCATGCATTGTCTTGTAATTGTCTACCTAATGTGTGCCATAGTCTATGCATTGCCTTCTCCACCCAATAGTATGGTATTGTTTTTATAAAAGCTAAAAAGTGCCATTATCAGGCTGTGTTGGGCAATTAAAAACTAAAACATGTTTACATTTATTTTGCAAGTGATAAATTGCATACATGTGTGATTTTCTCATACAGCCATTACAGGAAAAGTATGACGTAAATTATGAATAGTCATGTGTTAAACATATTTTTAGCTTGCAAATACCTGAAAAGACCTTTAAAATAGAAGACACTGGCGGATATACAAAGTACAAACTATAAAAGGGAAAAGTGAATACTTCTGAAGTTATGGATTTGGAATGATTGTACTATTGTTGATTGTGATTGATTGATTGTGATTGTTGATTGTGATTGTACTATTGTTGTACACAGTAATAAATACATAATTATCTGTACATGCATACACTGTAATGCATCATGAATCATACCTGAGCACCCAAATAGTTTAAAAGTATGTAGAAGTAAAAGTACCTAAACTTACATAATGTAAAGAAAACAATGTTTTCAACAGAAGAAATTAAAAAAATCTTGTAAGGCAATCACTAACAAAATGTTATTGTTGCATTATTTGATGTCAACGACTTTTCTTCATTTAGATTTTGAAGGCCCAGACTTCTCCCTCAAGAATGGCCCTAACGGACCTCAACCCAAACCTGAATGGACCTACGGAAGACATAACAGTGACTACATGTTTTGATGTAACGTAAGTTTGGCTAATTTAAATCCGAAATTGAGAGTAATGGTATACACCGCGACATGTTGATTACACTGAAGCAGAATAAAGTGTAAACATGAAAGATTAACCGTTTATCTGATCAGTGTTTTTTTTCCAACGAAACTATAAAAACGTTGAATGGATACTTACATGTATCTTTGCACTTATTTAAGTAAATATCATACTCTGTGGTATTAACGCAAATTGATTTATGCAAATTGAAACAAAGTACTTTCATGAACACTACATTCATTTAGCGTTAATTAGATACCAATTATGTATTTATATTTGAAAACAAAAATCAGTGTTCATATCAAAGGTTAAAACTTTACCATGGTGTTGATTAGTTTACATACATAAAACATATCTTACTGAAATTGTTTTATAATTAGTGGCAGGCGATGTGATTTTTGGAGAAATTAATATTTATGAATTCTAGCTAGCAGTCCAGATTTTGATTTTCTTTATTTTTATTTAATATTTTAGGGAGCAGAAGAAGAGAAGGAGATCTTTGAGGAGAGTGAGCTTTGCAGATACTTATCAAGTAAAGTGAGTTACATCTAATTATTTTTCATTAATGTAATTAAATACATAAATGCCTCAGTCTTCAATAGTGTAAGCCTAAATCATAATTGCTTAACTTCTGATAAAGAGGACTGATTAATTAGTTTTAATTAAATATAGTAGATGTAAGCCAAGGAATTCCAGGTTATGTAGTAATAATTTAAATTGTAACAGACAGTTCTGTAAGTTACCCAAATGGAAAACATAAGATTTAAAAAAAGTAAAGAATCAATATTCTATAAATAATCAATGTTGCAACATTTCATTAGCACTTGTCCAATATCTTGGGGGAAGTGAAAGTCTGACGATAAATCAGATAAATTATGCGAAAGTAGCCAGAAACTTAGTTGCCCAATTAAGGCAAGCAATATTATACCCAGTACGGTATAATGAAGTATAATCTACTGATCCATCTTGGCAAGTTATATTTTCATAAGCATAAGGGCAAGTGTTTTGTTTTTTGTTGAAAATCTACTAGTGCACACAAACAGTTTAGTGCCTACAGGTTAAAAAAAAGGGTTATACACGTTACGTAGCACCCTGCAATCTTTTCAATTAAGAACTTGATTTACAGCAGGGGTATAATACCATGAGCGTGGAGAGAATTTAAGAAAGAAAATATCCGTTACAACTACTGAGCACTGCTATTTCTTTTTTTTAATGACTTGGCTTATAATATAATCTGTAAAGAAAATCCCCCGATGTGATTTTATCGCCATTAAAGAGCAGACAAGCGAGAATGATAGAGTTGGGAATTGGAGTATTCCCAATGCAGCAAGAGGACAACGAACAGGGGAGAGGGATTCGGGGAAAATGCGGACAGGGATGGGGTTGGTTTGAGATTAGATGGTTAATCTGATGTATGATTTCTACTTTCTAGAAGTTCTAGAGTTCTAGAAGGCTTTATGTCACCTTATGAGTATTGAGGGTGCAAAAGCCTTAATCTGGGTTTAGAGTCATACCCTTACATTCCAGAGTATGATCTCTGTCAGTGAAAAACCCTATATCAGGTGAGAGAAAAGAATTCATTATGAATTATTTGAAACATTTGTATTTTACCAAATTTTTAAAAACTTCTTGTATTCGTTTCATCATCAGGGAGTTTGTGAAAGACTCTCAGAGGAATGATTCTGTTGACAGTACAACACATCCCGACCAGATTCAACAGTAAGTGTGATTATTTCATCTGAGTTCAACGCTTGTAGATTGTTATGTGTGGGGAATTCGAACTAGGCTGGTTTGTGCGCACTGCATAACACTGAGCCAATGATGGTATGCACCGTGCGCAAGTTGGCACCGCACGTCTGATTTACGAATCCAAATAATTAAAACAAATATTTTCTTGTGTACTTTTACAAATATTTTGTAGGTGCTACTTTTCAACCTCACCAAGAAAAGCACTTAAAATTTGCTTGAATAAAGTACTAGTGTGTACTATATTGTGTGTTAGACTAGATTTATGCTTTCCTGAAGTAACAAGAATCATTTATCCATTTGGTAAGGTAAAAAACAAACCCTTAGTCTTAGACTTGAAAGTTTAAAATAACATACATGTGTGTGTTAAATTGAAAGTAAATAGTAGAGGACAGAGGTGAAATGAAAGAAATGTGATGTTAGGTCATACCAACTATAAACTGATATTATACGTATTGTATTTAACCACCTGGACTTGACAATTGTTACTTTTTTTACTACGTTGCTCCTTATCATAAAAATGCTTGAACAAAAAAATTGGGCGGTTATTATCACCATTTGTTTCCCCAAAACAATCAAACAAATTGATATTTTAAAATAATTAAATACAAATGGATTGGAACCAACTATTGTGTCCAAACTCACCCCACTGTTCCGAGTCATCCTGGTTTGGGGTACTGAGAGAAGCAATCAATCTGTGATTGAATTATCTATGTTTTATCTGCCTATGTATCTCTTTTATTGTGTAGGTCTAGGACTTCCTCCTCAGAGGGGAGACCAGGGAGTTCGAGTGGATCTAATGCAGGATCTAATTCCAGCCATCAAATTACAGGTATTTGTTATAACCAGGATTGTGGAGGGGTGGGGGTGTCATATTTTTGGGGACAAATTATTGGTGCCAATTTTTGACTTCTTTAACATGTCACACCTATTAAATGGATCTCTGATGTTTACCGATGTGTATATATGCATATAGAAGAGCTTCTAGTTGTATCCAATATATGTACCCGTATGTATTCATACACTTTATAGCCACATGAAGCTGCAATAACCCAGGGGCAGGTGATTTTAAAGGGATCTAGTAACACTGTCAAAATCTTCCAAACTTACTTGGAGCTAGTAGTGGTTCTTGCCTACCTCATTGTATATTTGTATGACATATAAAAGCATGGAACAGCTCTGGTTCTCTATAATATATCTTACATTATAAAGATATGTATGATTGAAGTGTTCAGATTTAAAATTATCTACTGGATAATCATAACTGTGAACAAAGTCAGTGCAGTGAGTTGGCAAATATCACCTTGCATTTTAGCTCATTACTCTGTCATATATGACATTCATTTACCAAGAATTTTCACACATCAGGCAGTAGACATATCAGATCACAGAAATGCACATTTTATCCACCATTTGCCAGTTTTTGCTCATATATATGTCAACAAAGTTACTTGATCTTTTTGTCTTGGGATAATGATAATCAGACACAGTACCAAACATAATATTGTGCATTATTTTTATTGGTAGTAACCCTAGGTGAATATCATTTGATATGTTCTTTATCCAACATGGTTCTGAACACACTGATACGATCACACAGAAAACCAAATCCATGACATCCATCAAACAGAAACTTTCTTAAATATACTAACTTTCTGTTTCTCTCTCTCTCCTTTACTTTCCTTTTTATTTTCTATTGCGCCTGAGAATAGTGTTCACTAGAGTCATGGCGCATTATAAATGCTCTATATTATTATTATTATTACTGTATGTGTATGTTCCAAACGGTTGCCATATGGACTGTCGGGCAAGTACAATTTGGCATGAATACATTTTGGTGGTCCAAAGCCGATCTTTAATAACCCGGGGCTAGGAGACTAACTAGTGCTTATTTCGAGCTATTGATACAACATGTTCTGTTTTTCATCACAGGTCTGGAGACACTGCTGTCAGGTACGATCACGCAGGAAGCCAAATCCATGACCTCCATGCAAGCTGCTCTCCAGTCTGAAGACCAGATGGCATTTAGCGTGCAGACAAACAGGTAAACAACATACAGGGTGCATGGTGGTGCTATACACTTATTAAAGGGAGTGTCCGCCATTTACAAATCATCTGAACAGTTTCCAGTAGACGGGCGAGGATGAATGTAACGCCCACGTGAAATGTCAGATCGAACAAACCTGTAATTTGGATTCTGCGAATAAAAAACAAATGTGTAGAAATCATCCCTTCATCAAACTACATATCCGCCAATAAATGTGTTTAACTGATCTAGCATAATATTACAACAATATTGCAGTTATTCACGTAAAGGAATTGTAAAGAAGATGTATGAGCACTCTTAGACTTAGTACCAACTACCAAACAAGTGTTTGGAATTGATACACAATCTGAGCGGTTATATTTTTTCGAGCATTTGGATGTGTAATTGAAATTATTCTCAAATGAGTTGATTTCAGGCAAAAATTTGTGTTTCAGACTGAAGTACTGTGGGAAGCTTATATACGTATATACATGTTTTAATATGATACTGAGTAGCTTTATATTGTGAGCCCTTGTTTGCTGCACAATTCTCATGGAGAAGCACTAAAGCTGTAGGAAGTAAGCACATTTAATTTGTAAGCTCTTCTTTCTTGCATAATTCTATTTCAGAAGCACTGTGGCTTTGGAAATTCAGGGAGACACTGCCGAAAGGGATGAGGTCAGGAGCAACTTCCTCAAGTCTTTCATGGCCGCTGACTCTGCAAGAGAAGAGAGGGGTGAGCAGCAGCCGGGAGGATCCTGGATGGATCAGGTCGCTGCCAAACCGAGCGGAGGAGTGGTAGCAGAGACACATGACCAGGAGGATTCTAGCTTCAGGAGCAACTTCTTGCAAGTGTTCATGGCCTCCTCATCGGCCTCGGAGGATCCACCTGAGAACCAGCCTGGGGAAATGACACGGTTGTTTGGGCAGGAAGACGCCGGAATGGAGCTCACGGCTTGTCTCACTTCAGCTCAACCATCGTCTGGAAAGGCAGAGAAGGAAGAGACGATGGGAGAAATCACCCGAATATTCAGCGGGCAAGAATCGATGGTGAACGCCAATGGTATGGAATTGACAACCTGCGTGGGTGGGTACAACACGCAGCATTTCCAGAGAGAGCTGAAACAGCCCGCAGCAGAGTCGACAAGAATCTTCAGTCAGGAAGATAACATGGACATAACATTGTGCACCAAGAGTTTTGGCAATGCTGAGAGTCAATATTCGCAGAAGACGATGAACACAACCACGCTTGGAGGAACCATGGACTTCACAGCGATGTACGGCAAACTCTCTGACAGTGCTGTGGCTAGACTACCAGATGAATCAACAGGGAGATTGCTAGCACAGGTTGATGAACTGATTGGTGGAGCAAAGACAGAGACAGAAGCAGCAAGCAGTGGCCCAAGTTCAAGTAACTCTTCTGGGCAGGATAGCTCCAACTGCAAGAAGGACATCACCCGCAGGTCAACAGTTCTGGATACCATACATGAGGTGTCTTCCACCAATGGGTCCATGTTCAACAGCACATTGGGAGGAAGGTCTGTGAGTTTGATGGAAAAGGATGTTACCAGTTCAATTGCTGATTGTCCTGAAGAAGATATGGATATTACAACTGGTAACAATGTCCCTGTGGATGTACACGGTAGGCTCACCGCGGCAGACCAAACCAGACATTTCCAAGAAGATGACACAGCGGGTATGGAGATGACCTGTGCTGTTGGTGGACTCCTGACAACAGAAAGTCAACTCAACTTTGCAGTATCAACTTCCCAGGCAACAGTTTTGAGAGGAAACCAAACCAAAGTCTTTCCAGCAGATGATGCTGCAGACATGGAAATGACTTGTGCAGGCAAAGGGTTCATATCCATCAAGGGTGATGTATCATCTACATTGGATTTGAAACAGGACACTGGTGAGGACAACACGACCAGGTTTCACTGCATAAGCACAGGAACTTCTGAACTAACTTGCCTTGGAGACTTACCCGAGGGCCTAGCCTACCAGGTGAAAAGAAAAAGAGAGATGAAGGTTAGCGACCCTCTGATAAACAGCAATGGAGAAAAAACATGCTTCTTTGGTGCAACCAATGCAGGTGATATGGACATGACAGAATGTCTGGACAGAGTGCCAAGTAAGCATGAAGAGGCTCTACTATCAGGTACCCAGCCTGGAGGGCGACCCTCCATTGCTTCTTCCTCCAAATTTTCCTTTGGAGAGGAAACAAAACTTTTCAGATCAGAAGCTGCAGCTGATATGGATCTAACGCAGTGCCACACAAAACCTCATACCTCACACAATGTCCTAGCCCAGGAACCAATAGGATCACAAGTTAAAGGGCCACTTGATGAACAAGACAAAACACAAGTGTTCTCTTCTGCTGATGCTCCTGATATGGAGATGACTGCATGTCTAGGATCACTGCCATCTGTACAGTCAAGTGTGGAGAGCCAACACGAACCATTTCAGCAACAGGATGTTTGCAGAGCAACTGATGATAGTGAGAAAACACAAGTGTTCTCAAATGAAGATGCCCCTGACATGGAGATGACCACATGTTTAGGGTCACTGCCATCTGTACCGCCAAGCCAAGAGAACCAGTACAGACAACCCCAGCAACAGGTTGTTGAGAAATCACCAGATACTAATGAGAAAACACAAGTCTTCTCGGCAAGTGAAGCTCCTGACATGGAGATGACCGCATGTCTAGGATCACTGCCATCTGTACAACCAAGTCAAGAGAAACAACACAGACCATTTCAGCAACAGGACGTTTGCAGAGCAACTGATGATAGTGAGAAAACACAAGTGTTCTCGACTGATGATGCCCCTGACATGGAGATGACTGCATGTTTAGGGTCACTACCATCTGTGCTGCCAAGTTTGCAAGGAGAGGGAGACAGGAAAGGTGATATTGCAAGGGCAGCCTTGCTTAACAGTTGTCATCAAAGCAGACATCCACCAACCCAGCAGAGTGACAGAGTGATGCATTATGAGGACAGAACAACCATATTCCATTCTGATGGAGGTGCCGGTGGTGATATGGAAATAACGGCTTGCATCGGGTCACTTCCTGCCCCTCAGCAAAGCTCTCAAGAAAATCTTCAAACGCAGAGTGACGACAGGACAAGGGTCTTTCAAAATGAGGGTTGCGCTGATATGGAGATGACCACCTGCCTAGGGGCTATTCCTTCAATCGAAGCAAACAAGAAGCTTGATGGACAGTCTTCTGAACATGTATTGAAAGGGAGTCAACACAAAATTGCTGATGCTGGTTTCGTCGATGTCAGACAAATGGACGATGATGGCACAAAACATTTCCAGGCTGACCTTGGAGGGGCAGATATGGAATTCACAACATGTTTGCAGGAAACAGCAAGTAATCTCCAGCATGGGTCTGCCGGTGTAGATACAAGGGCCGAGAGAAGCACTAAACAGCTCTTCACGGAAAGCACGCTACGGATGGATGTATCTCAATCTGCGAGCTCCAACACTTCAAGAATCATCCAATTCAAAGAGCAGGAGAAGTCACAGGTCAAGTTGGAATCACAAAGTGGCGACCGGTCCTCAGCAGCAGCTACAAACCAACAATGTGGACACGATGTAAGTTCCAAGCTCAACGCCAGTGAAGAGACCCTTGAAAAGACCTCCGATACCTACACCCTCAGTAGTCCAACCGCAGGGCACGACTCGGAGGGCAGCCCCTCCATCCCAGCAGAAGGCAGGCGTTCAGACACTTTCACCATCACCGCAGAAACAACTTCCGGAGAAGCAGAGTCCCCCTCTTCAAAGGCAGTGTCTGTTGGAGATAAAATGTCGGTCACGCTTGAGGTAAGAAGTGAAGAGGGTGCCAAGCCTGTTGAAGGAGACCTAGGATCTTCCAGAGGCAGTACGTCTTCAGACGGCACATCAAGCAGCGGTGAAGCACACGTCACAGGCATCTCTTTCAATCTGAAGGACAGCATAGTGCTCCCTGACTGGATATGCGCAGAGGACGAGAAGGGAATCCTAGACGAACTGCCCATCAACAATGACAATACAGAGGACCTGTGCATTACAGCTGCTAAGAGACCCAGATTTGATGAATGTAAGAATACTACTTGTTATTTTCTGTTAATGTATAAAAGGTATGAGATACATTTTACCATCACCAAGATGAAGTTCTAGGGAAAGAATAACATACTTTCATGACATACAAAGAACACAATAATTGAATAATGAGGCAATATTTAAGCCTTTTAGTTTCAAATTACAATTTATTTCTAAAAACCAAACTTTAATCAATGTATGCAAACTCCAAATACATGTGCCTCATTCTGCTTGTCACGATTTATCCTTGGCTAGTTTATCCATGTAGAAAATAAATGTTAAAACGTTACAATTAATGATGTCTGGTTCATCCTGTCTTTAATCCAAAGGTAGATATTTACTCTTTTCCCTGATAATCCAGTCAAGCAGGTAAATGAAGACTACCTATCAAATTTTGCTGGTGTGAAAAAAAAACAAAAAAAACACAGTGATTTGTTTTTGGTATATTTGGGCCAGTGGAATTATACATTTTAATTTAGCCAATTCCAGGGATCGACAATACCTGTAAGATATTCGCCAATGGCGACGCTATATTACTCTGGTTGTGCTGCCTACTTCCGGTACAGGCGCGCGTGAATAGCTTTCATATTGAAATCAGCCAAAATCACGATGTGTTGTTTTTATGAACGGGTCTAAAAGTGTTTCAAACATTGATTTAAATCACAGTTTAGATAAAAAGTATTTTTGTTATGGGGTTCCGTTGCGGATGAAATGATCAAAATTAGCCGGCAAAACTTGATGAATTCTTTGTGTGTAGCTGTATGATTTCGGCGTTCGTGCATAGAACATGCACGCAGTGTAAAATACCGGAAGTAGGTAGCACAACCGGAAGCTGGACCTGCTGAACCAACACCGCGCGTCAACCAATCAGAAACAAGCATTTCATTCATTTCATTCATTTCATTCAACGCCCTCTAGCGGTCAAATAGTTAGATCTATTGTCGATCCCTCGAATTTGAAGTGACCTCAGTCCAGCGGATTTCCTGCAGATGGTCTGTGAGAGTCAACGCTATATAAATAACTATATTGTATAATATTGTATCTCTTCAGCCGTTATGTCGATGTCCCACGCCAACGCATCAATGCTGACCTCTGACCTTTCCCAACTGCCCTCCCTCCCGAGAGACCGGCCTGTGTCTCTGTCGGACTTCCTGCAGATGTTCTTTTTTATTCAATGCTATATAAATAACTATATTATATTGTACTTTATCTCTTCAGCCGTTATGTCAATGTCCCATGCCAACGCATCACTGCTGACCTCTGACCTTTCCCAGCTGCCCTCCCTCCCGAGAGACCGGCCTGTGTCTCTGTCGGACTTCCTGCAGATGTTCTGTGACTCCAACGACCTTCCTGTGGGCAAACCCAGCATCATGTGTTCTCTGAAGGCAAGTGTGATCCATTAAACTCCTTAGATTTTGTTCAAAAGTGATATTTTAGTCTTCGTTCATATACCAATATCATTGTAAGATTTGTCTAAATGTTGTTTGATAGTGTCATAGATAAAGAGTACTGTTTACTGTATGAAATGATGAGATTGTTATCACCTACTGGCTGCCCACTGATTTTCACTACAATGAATCTACTGCGAGGTTCCACTGTAATGTCCGTCTTCCCATTTCTTCACTTCTAGGCTACCCAACCGCAGACCCTCGGTGAGCTGTTGGAGGAATCTTGTGTCATCAGACCCAAAGCAGACATGTTCAATTGGGCAGTGGATTTCCTCTCGCCTACCATAGACAAGTAAGTTGGTTCGGGATGAATAGATTGCACTCAGTCCTGTCACATTTTCAGGTGTATTGGTTTATTCCCAGCTACTCAGTCACATTTTGTTCCAGTGAGTTATGTTGAAGAACACATGTCTGGATACTCTGCCCCATCCACTATGTTGCAATGACCTTGTACTGCTTCTATTTATAGACACGACTTTTATTTGTCACTTGAAAAGAGATAATCATTTTTAAAGTTTGCAATCCTTGTAGAAGCCTGATATAGCTCTCATTTAGATGAATATTTCCAAAACTAGACATGATTATAATCAGAAAACTTTGCATAAAAAGGAGGCTCCAACCTATCGCAATTCTCTTTAAGTCACTCTCATCTTGATGAATTCTGATGTCTCTCTCCCCCTCATCCGCTGTAGCCTGCGAGATGGAGTGAAGACACAGGAGGAGAGATACTCCAAGGAGAACCCCACTGTCATCACCTAGCAACAGAATGCCAACCGTGAGATTGTGCTTGTCCTCCATTAATTCTCACTTGCCCCGGGCAACGTGGCTAGTGGTTTTATAGAGCCCTGATCCTTTTGACGTATATGTATAATGGATTTCTCTCTCCCCTCTGTAGCCTGCGAGATGGAGTGAAGACACAGGAGGAGCGATACTCAAACGAAAACCCTGCCGTCATCACTGAGCTACAGAATGCCGACTCTGAGAAGGTATGCTCTCACCAGTCGGGCAAGTAAAATAGAGACTTTTTTGCTTGCCCTAACCAGTATTAGGTGGCCCAAACCTGGGTGGGCAAGTCAAATTGTATGTCAACTAAATTTGAGTGGCCTGAAGATCCTTTTTGCAGGCCCCGGGCCAGCTTGCCAGTGGTCTTTTCAATCATTTATTTTATTAAAGGGATCTAGTAACTTTGTTGACATGTGCAAAAAGTGATGAGTGGTTGATGCAATGTATATTATTGTTATCTGATATGTCCACTGGGTTTATGTGTGAACATTTCAAGTTAAATGGACGTTATATGGCCGAGTGATGAGCAAAAATGCAAAGTGATATTCACCAACTCTTAATTTATTACGAATACAGTATTACGAATACTGTACTACGAATACAGTAATTTTGTATTCGTATCAACAATAATTCGTATTAACAGTATTCGTATTAACAATTCGTATACATTATTGTTAATGTTTGTTAATCTTCACTATCATATTGTGACATCACAATTTGGTACTCTATTAACATTATCATTCTCTATGTTTCTTTGCAGTATGCCCTGATCGTCAAGAAAGTGGAAGGCCTGCACAAGTACTGCACGTCATCAACCAAGTCCAAGATGAAGCAGTGGCGACTCAAGATGATCACAAACACAAAGAATGCTATGGAGGTACATCATACAATTTATTTTCACACAATCAACTTAATTGTTTTAGCTTGACGCTTCCAAGCTCCGAACATCTTTGATGTCCTTCAGCAGAAGTTGCTCTGAGTCTGACTGCTAGATGGCCACTAGACGGTCAGACACTAGTCCCACACGTGACTCAGCATGTAGCCCCCCTCGTCTCTGTTCATGTTCTTAGTCTTTCTTATCCACACCGCTTCCTTCACCCATCTGGTAAAGCGGGTAGATTCTCTGCCCAAGACTTTGCTATTGTCCCAATCGATGTTATGGTTGTATTAATCCGTGATTGCTGATTTGTAGGAGGTACAGTTTGGAGGTACTGGTCTAAATATGGAGGTACAGTTTGATATACTTGCTTTCTTCATAACATGAACATCTTGTATGGCATTTGGAAATTGCAGTATTTCCCATGTGTTCTATGTACTGTAAACTTTGTACAATTTTTACACTTCAACCACTTATAAGATGAAGCAATGGCAATGTAAGGTGATTACAAACACTAAGGACCGATGCAGCAATCCTGCACTTTACGGCGATATATTATTTTTGGTTGCTAACTTCAATTTTCATACTGCCCATAGTCCATAGCCACTAAATCTAACCATAGCCCCCAAATCTGATTTATAGCCATTAGATCTGACCTACAGCCACCAAATTTAGGGTTAGGGTTAGCAGTTAGGGTTGAGGTTAGGGTTGAAGCTAGCAACCAAATATAATATATCCCCCTAAAGTGCAGGATCGCCAAGGATGCCATCAAGGTATAGTTAGGTATGATGTACTCCGATTTGTTCATAACAATAAACTCTTCTATGGTATTTGGAACTACATTTGTAATTGCAGAAGTTGGTGTCCTCGTACTGTAAATTTTGTAAAATGGTTACACTTTACAATTAAAAAACAAAGCAACCAATTCTAAGATAGAGCAATGACGACTCAAGATCATCACAAATTCTTTATCGAGGTAAATTCTTGTATATAATTTGCAAAAGCATGTGCATTTACACTTTTTATACATCAACCAAGTTTTAAACTTTGTTGTTTGTTTGAAGCTACCCAATTTTGTTTTGGGGTTTCCAAAAAACAATATACTACAATTTTACTTGCCCAACTTGGCTACCAGGAAGAAAAAATATACAAATGTAGCCCATAAATAGGTAATGTACATTCATGTTGTTGAATTTGAAAATGTTTCTCCTCTCATGCTTGTATTATCCCATAACTCTTTGAAACACCTATAGTTAAGGTTAATTTTCTTTTTATCGTTTTCTTTGTTAGGAGCCCACTCGATTCTCGTTTTGGGTATCTTGTATGTTTCAACTTTGCATACCAAACTGGGCCACCAGAAAAAGAAAAAAACATATCTAGCACAGAATTATGTAATGTGTATAGGTATATTTTTTGTATTTCTTAACTTTGCATACCAAACTGGGCCACCAGAAAAAAACATAGCTAGCTCAGAATTATCTAATGTCTATATGCATTTTAATTTTTTTTTATTTCAACCAATTTTTTTCTCTCATGCTCAATTGAATCCCAGAACTCTCTGAACCACCTGGAGACCAAGGTTTCTAAAGTAACAGACTCGATCACCAACCTCGAGAATCAGCTAGGCCAAATCAAGTCGGGTGAGTTCAACAACTATTCATCATTTTCATTGCAACATAACTACACATAATTATTTGTATGCACATGTAATATTTGTACTTCCTTGAAAGTGTTTGAAGCGTTCAACACAAATTGGGGAGTTGTTCACGAATTATCCAGAGTGCGTGGCCAATTTGAGTTCCTCATAGGAAAAAACGGCTTCAAAGAGCCATAGTTTTCTTCTGGGCTTGACCCATTATGCTCATATTTTCAGAGATTGTCCCATCTGTTCAGTCACTTATAACAAAAAACAACGGTTTTGCAGAGTTTCATCGTCCATTAATTAAGTTATTGCTATTTTCCAATTGTCATGCTGTTTTCGTTATCAATATTCCTTACTTCAGTTGAGAGCACCCTTGACGAAGCCATTGCTAGCCTCGAGAACTGCCAGCTACCGACTGAGGAGGAAAAGGCAGAATGGATGGAGAACGCCAAGAAGCTGGAGTTGATGACTGCAGAACTGAATGAAAAACAAGAGGCAGTCAGTCAAGCAGAAAGGTCTGTTTTTTATAATTTAACCCTAAGACTACTTCCTCCTCGATTTTGGGGATTACTCCCAAAACACAAATTTATCACAAACATTCAAACCTGTTTAAGTGGCCACCTGTCTATAGACTAGTGGCCACCAAAAGTGATCCCCTGAAAGAGAAAACAACTTCATGCAACCTGTCTTTAGAGGTTACCTTTCTTGTTTACCTGTAACTATACACAGGCTTGACTGTACCAATGTTTTGTGATTTTCTTCATTAGATTCTAACAATTGACTCTTAGTGATGGTGGACTGTTCTGCCATCGTCGTTTCCTCCGAAGACTGACTTGGCCCTTGGTGAAAACTGATAACCTAAATATGTATACACCATGTTTTCTGTAGTGCATTCCCATTCCATTTTATGGTCACTTTTCATGCACAAAAGTCACCCAGTATTCTTGTGTGTGAAAGATTCAAATATCTTTTTTTCTGAGCTGTAAGACCCTATTTGGCATTTGAAATAGCTTTGATAAGCATTTATTGAAACATGACACAAAGGAAAATGAAAATAGCATCGATAGAAAAAAACACAAAAAAACATAACATTACTCATTCTGTTTAAATTGTATATATACATGTATCTCAATGTCCGTGCAGGGAGAGGGGCGAATTAGAAGTGAGCAAGCTGGGTCTGCGGGAGGAGACTAACAGGCTGGAGGAGGAGAGGGAGGAGCTGAGACGATGGGAGAGGGATACGGGAGCTGGAGACAGGGAGGCCAGCTTGGAGGAGCTCAAATCACAACTGTCCTTATCTCATAGGTATATTTACCCTGTCGCTAACCCTTACCTCTACAGTCAATCCTGCTCCAGCTACCACCTGTACATAAAGACCACTAATCTTGATTCCCAGGGAGCAGTTTGCATGTAAATGAACCTGCCTATAGAGTAGTGGTGTCGATTTCGGGAGTATTTCCCTCCCGGGACTCGCGATAATTTTTCGGGCGAGTCACGGGTACCCGAAATTTACCCATTTGGGAAAACATGGTTTAATACATTGCATCTCATGAGTTTATAACACAAAAAGGACAGAAAAGAAAATGGGAGTGGGCAGATAACTTGGGCGTTCAAAGAGGGAAAAAGGAAAGAAAAGAAAATGAGCGTGGGCAGATAACTTGGGCGTTCAAAAAGGGGACTTTTGCTTTTTTTCGGGATATCGAGTATCGATTTTTGCGCCCGGGACTCGACATTTTTCGGCGGGACCCGGGTACCCGTGACTCGTCAACAGCCTTACTATAAAGACCACTTTTTATGTCTCCCGTGGGTGGTATTTATAGACATCATGTTTCACTGTATTATATTGAGTAAACAATAGTGGTTGACATTCAACTGAAATAATCTAGGATTAATTTGAACCCTCTGATGACAAATCGAGGCAAATGGTTGCATTTTATTAACTTGGAGGAGCTCTAATCAAAAGTGTCCTCGTCTCAAAGGTAAATTTCAAATTTACTCCACTGACTAAAGAAATGCTGTCATATTATCTAGTATACATTTTACTATGGCACAACTAAGTATTTAATCTTTTTATTTTATACTTTTTTTTTTAAACATGGTAAATACAAATTTTCTTCTACCACTTGTCTCAAAAGGAGTTTTGTTTGTTTGAGCAATTGAAAGTTATATTTCATTTTTAATTAAATCTTTTTCTGAATTGGCTTCTAACTCACTTGATAATACAAAAACACAATTCGAGTTCACACCACATCTCATGATAATTTATATTACAAATTGCTTGTGACTTAAATCAGGGCTAGAAATATATTTTTCTTCTTGATGGCTCTCTCGAGAATGTAAAATAAAGTCAAATTAAGATGGCCAGAAAATTAGACATTAAAAAAACGTGTTACATTTGGTTGCCCGGGCAGGCAAGTTTAATTTGTCATTAACAAAACGTTGGTGGCTTGTGGCAACCACGCCAGTGGATTAGTGCTACTTCTAGGCCTGCTTTATAATTCTCTCTTTTGTGTAGCATACAGAACTTTATTATTGATATCATGCTTTGTATCTTATTTTGTGCACAGCTTCCAGGAGTGGCGGCTGCAAGCTTTCAATGAGACCAGCTACAGGTTCTCATTCCTGCAGAAGTCCATCATCCTCTGTGTGCAGTACGGTGAGTCATTTTTAAATGGATTCAGTAATTATATTATTGTCATATATGCAAAACATTTACAAATGGTTTGTGAAATGTGATATCATATGTACAATGAATGATGTGTGAAAATTCAACGTTGCATGAATGTCATATGGCTGAGTCATGAGCAATGGGTTAAGGGAACCAACAGGCCCCCCCCCCCCCACACCTTATAAAACATTTGTAAAAAAAAACAATAAAACAATCCTCCAAAGAGTGAAGAAAAATAGGTTTACAAAAAATGCTTAGAAATACTAAGCTTATCATACTACTAAAATATTTTGTCATGGATTTGCAGAAACGGATGTGTTTCACATCCATTTTAGCTCTCATTTTCTAGTGTCTTATCTTATATTTTTTTCCTTATAATAATCTATCCACGGTACACAAAAAACATGCAAGAGAACTTACAGGTCATGAATCAGTGATGATACTTGCCCAGTTATAACAAGTTATAACAAGTTATAACAGGGCTCCACACTTACCTTTTCTGTCAGTGGCCCAGTCGGGCCAGTGAAATAATTTCTTCTCCTTTTCTGGTGGCCCGAAAGAAAAATTTACTGGCCCGAAAATTTGATTTCATGAGTAAACTATTTACTATTCAAAATATCACTCTTTCCTGATCAAACCTGTGATTATAGATGAAGCATGACATGGAAGAAACCAAGATTTCTATAATTTTGTCAATGTCGGGATGAAAATCTGCTTGCCCGATCGGGCCACCAATAAGTATGACTTTTATACATTTTTGCTGGCCCCGGGCCAGCTGGCCAGTGCGAGTGTCGAGCCCTGTATATTGTATCCTTTAATAGGTACACATACATGTAACTAACTGCAACCGAACCTGTCACTTTAGCAGTCACCTGCCTATAGGGGCCAATCAGAATGACCTACTGCAGACAAAAATGGTGTAATAGTGGTAACATGTCTACAGTGGGCAGTGGCTAACTTTGTGGTAGGCACTATACTATAGACAGGTATGACTTTCACAGCTTTCCTTTTTATGCCTCCGCAACGAAGTAGCCGGAGGCATTATGTTTTCGGGTTGTCCGTCCGTACGTACGTCCGTACGTACGTCCGTACGTCCCGTTCTCGTGATCGCGTTATCTCAAGAACCGATTAACGATTTTCACCAAACTTGGGTCATGTATGTATCTTGGGGGGCCAATGATCTGATTAGATTTTGGGGTCATGAGGTCAAAGGTCAAAGGTCACAGAGCTCATTATATATGCAAAAATAGCTCGTGATCGCGTTATCTCAAGAAGGGATTGACAGATTCTGACCAAACTTGGTACATGTATGTATCTTGGGGGGCCAATGATCTGATTAGATTTTGGGGTCATGAGGTCAAAGGTCAAAGGTCACAGAGCTCATTATATATGCAAAAATAGCTCGTGATCGTGTTATCTCAAGAAGGGATTGACAGATTCTGACCAAACTTGGTACATGTATGTATCTTGGGGGGCCGATGATCTGATTAGATTTTGGGGTCACAGAGCTCATTATATATGCAAAAATAGCTCGTGATCGCGTTATCTCAAGAAGGGATTGACAGATTCTGACCAAACGTGGTACATAGTATGTTCCTTGGAGAGCCAATGAACTGATTAGATTTTGGGGGTCATGAGGTCAAAGGTCACAGGGCTCATTATATGTAAAAGTAGCTTGAGATTGGAAATCTCAAGAACTGAATATCAGATTTCAATCCAACTTGATACCTGAATGTATAATAAGGAACAATTGTAGTCATTAGATTTTGGGGTTATGAGGGCAAAGGTCAAGGTCACTTATAGCTCATAATTGTGATACGTCAAGATCTAAAAGACACCATCAAAATTGAGTTGACAGAATTAATTCTGTGTACATGTTGATTTGGGCTTGACATAAATAAATTGCGTAATGGCGGAGGCATCATTTTCGACTGCGCGCAGTCGAAGATCCATCTAGTTTATACATTCTTTTTAATATTTGTGCATTTGTTTTGTTTTATTTGTTTTTTATCTTTTAACAGAAGACAGTAAGAGCAGTGGAAAGTTGACCAATTTCACATTGGACAGCAAGCTTGCAGGTAAGCATTAAATTATTGATGTATCAAATATAAATCCTTGCAAATGTATTGCTAAGTCTAACCTTTTATTAGAAAAGTCATCACCATATTCATCATCACTGCCATGTAGCATCCTACGCGGTAACTATGGAAACTAGTCTGAACCCACTCGGCTTCGCCTCGTGGGTTTAACAGTTCCATAGTTACCTTGTGCAAACAATTCCTACCGACCCACTCATACCTGCGCATCATTTGTATACTAATAATGTAGAGTTTTCTGTGCTATCGTACCTGAGAATCCTTTGCAAATGTTGTCAGAATATATTTTCTTCATTCCTGTCCGTAGAATTTGTGCATATCCATTTATATTCCAAGTTTTCGTTCTCTTCTATACATCATGAGAATTCGCACACATTCATTGGAAATGTCCTCTTTGTTCCAGGTGATGCCAGCGCATCCGCCAAGCTAGCACACTCGATGTTCTTCACCAGCGTCTCCCTCGATAAGCTGCGGATGATGTTCTCCACTAGGGCTGCATTACCACAGGTAAAAACAATAATACTGTAAATGTTGTTAATTTCGCGCGATTAATATTTCGCGGTGAGCGACACAAAACACATTCGCAGGTTTTTAAATTTTCGCTGCAGAGAAAGAATTCACACGCATTGCAAATCGCGCATTTATATTCGCGGGGTTTTAATATTCGCGGACTACGACTTCAGCGCGAAATCCGCGAAAATTAATGAACCGTGACCATTACCACGTTTACAGTAGTAGGTCGATGCCTATGAGCCACTTGAAAGGAATGCGCCCCGTGGAAGTGAACATAGGACATACATTTTGTGTGCACTCGCACCATATCCTAAGACTTGCATGGAAAGTGATTAGAGATTATACTTTTCCACATTAGGCCAAATCAAATTTTTTGATGCTGCAGCTAACTGAGCGGGTGGTTCACTCTCACATGCTAGCAAAAGAGGTCAGAAGGAGAGACTTTTGTCATCTCGTCATAAGCAACAACTCTACTCCACATCCATTAAAGGGATCTAGTAACTTTGTTGGCATGTGCATGAAGTGATGAATGGTTGGTATAATGGGTATAATGTGCAATTTTGTGATCTGATATGACCTCTGAGTGATGTGTGAAAATGTCATGTTAAATGGATGTTATATGGTCGAGTAATGAGCGAAAAGGCAAAGTGATATTTGCTAACTCACTGCACTGATTTTGTACACAGTTATGACTATCCAGTGGATTGTTCAAAATCTGAACACTTCAATCGTAAATATCTTATAAACGAAAAGGAAATTCAAAAAACCAAAACCTATTCCATGCTTCTATTGGTATTACGGATACAACATGGTATAAGAGAACCACTAAATTTCTAACAAAGTTTTTTGGATTTGGATAATGTTACTAGATCCCTTTAATGAGAACCATTACTGAAAAATTATTCAAATGTATTGAAACATAATTTATAAAGTGATTGTTCGTTTCAGTTATTGCAATGGGCCCTGTTACATAAAACATTTGCAATTGTAAGTGTCCGATTATGGTAACTACTATGGCAACAGCCAATCAGCATCAAGCATGTTAGCTGTTGCCATGGTAGTTACAATAATTGAACACTTTCAACAATTGCAAAAGTTTTATGAAACAGGGCCGAACTGTTAGTCAATCTCGCTTGCGAGAGACAGAGGTCAGAAGGCGCTATAAGCGTCCTGTCATATGCAGCAATTGTACTCTCTGTGCTTTATTGTAAAACATGCTCCCCAGGGAGTGGAGATGGTGCACACAATGTGTGCTGGTTTGCATTGTGTCCTATGACCTGGGTAATAATATCATTGTAAAGCGCTTAGAGATGATTATCAATCATAATTAGGCGCTATATAAATCAAGTATATTATTATTATTATTTATACTATTACAAAAAGTGTTGAATGTATTGAATTGATTGTTGTTGTTTTTCTTCCGTGTCAGTTGTTGCAACACCTATCGGAGCTCGTCGGCCAGTCACGCACGCTGGAGACGGAAGTCAGCAGAATAGATTTCTGGCATCCCATCACAGCAGCAAACAACAGGTCAGTATTATATCCACTTTGTCACTGTCAACATTATAAAACCCTGTCTATAAAGACCACCCCGGGGAATACAGAAAGAAACTGCTTTATAACTAGTCATACCCGTGTCTGCATTTTATCCACTTTTTTCATTTTCCACCTTGCAAAACCTGTCTATAAAGACCACCCAGAAATTTAAGAAAAAAGGGGTGTACTGTCTTTATAACAACAGTCTAACATGTGTCAGCATTCTATCCATTTTTACATTTTCCACCTTGCAAAACCTATTGATAAAGACCACCCAGGGATACAGATTATTGGGTCCTCTTTATATCTACAGGCAAACCTGTGTAAGTAACCACCGGTCTATAGCAGGCCCAAAACCACTAAATATGTACAATTAGTGAAAAAGTATGTCTCCAGTGATCCTGGTCTTCTAGAGAAGAGATTTAACTTTACACCAGTTAAATTGTACTTTTACTTGATAGTGAGGGTCCTTCTCGTAAAAGTAACCATAAATTCAAAGCGATTGAAAGTAAAATAAACAATTGGCAGGGGATAGAATATGGCTGAGGTATCAAAAACCCCATGTCGCCAAGACAAAATCGTTCAGTTTTTCCAGGTTTGTAAAAAAATAAGAGCACACAGGAGCAAAATAAGTGCGGTTTTACGACAGCAGCACAGTGTTCTATGAAACATAATACAACATTTTATGATCCCACTTTATTTTAAATTTTGATGGCCATTGGAAATGTGTCGCCAAATCTAGTGAAACCTACGTTACCATTATCTTACTAAATAAAGGGATATGCTTAGATGCTCACATCTGTACAGTTATCTTATTTTTCTAATGATGAGAACATGGCATACAAGTAAAAACATATTTAAAAGTCAAGATACAAAAGAAATGTGACTGGGAATATAAGAAAGAGACGGGATAAAATAGTAGATTTAAGAGGTGTAACATACGTTACCACAAATTTTAAATATAGGTAACCAGTCTATGATGTAAATTACTCTACTGGAGTTCAGGCCAATGAAGTAGATTGATATCACACAAAAAATGAAAATTAAGTTCAACTAAATGTTGCTTAATCAACCAAATGATGTAACATACGTTACCAGGTGATGTAACATACGTTACCAGGTGTAAACAAATGTGTGTAGGATATACTTAATAACTATCTAAATTGATAGCAAACTGGTTAACGCCATCTATATGTGGTTAAGGGTGAGCTTAGCAATCATTTTCAAGGCCAAAATTGTATTCAAACAACACTAAATGTAACATACGTGACCAATTTGAAACATACGTTACGGCCAAATTACATATCTTTGGAAATCGTTAACGGACACCTGACTAGATGAATGTTCACAAAATATGTTTTAGTGGTTTTATTAACACTTTGTTGTTTATTTTCATGGTTGTAACGTTCAGTTAACAACTTTGAAACTAACTAGCTAACATGTGAAATGTTGATGGTAACGTATGTTACACCTTTTTATCAAAATGAAGCACACATTTCTTGCACAGTAACATTACGTGCTAATTTTCTCAGAGTATATACTACCAAGTATGCACTTTAGATTGGCATTAAAATCAAACGTTTAGCAAGAACTTTATTTTTGACATTTTCTGACTTTTCAGTTGTACATAAATAGTGGTTTTGAGCCAGCAGCTACCTGTCTATATTGGCCACTTATTGTGTATATACAGTCAAACCTGTGTTTAGTGACCACCAAGGGGAAACATGTAGACAGATGGCCATATAGACAGGTTCTATAACATTGTTATTCTCCGCAATGGATCACTTTTTAGTGGCCTCTGTTGCTGCTGGTAAAGGCTGGGGGTGTTTCACAAAGATTCAAAGTTGAACTTAACTCTAAGTTGGAGCTAACTACTATGGAAAGCCGTTAGTTTCTTTGTAAAATTTTTTAACCAGTTCTTTGTAAAAAGGCATAAATTATGATGAAAAACAGTAATATTCGTTATGACTAAGGAGCCTTGAAGTTATTGATGGAAACTTTTGTTAGATGTCTCAAATAATTGAATTTTTAAATTTTGAATATGTATTATTCCGATCCTACAAATGGCCTACCATAATTTTAAGTCCAACATAGCATTTATGTTCAACTTAAACAATATAGATGCACAGCATAGGATTCTCATTTTACATTTTCTTTTTTCACCCAACAGGCTTTCCATAAAGTATTTCAGCGTGGAGGCGCACAGTATGTTCTACATCCACCTTGATCTCCTGCCAGGGCAGTACCCCTTCACTGCAGTACCTCACAGCTCCACAGTCAAGATTGGCAGGATAAGGTGAGATAAGACCTTCTTGCATTAATCTTACCATCAATTCAGTGAAACTTTGATAGTTATATACAATAAGGACCTTGGGAGTATTGCGTTGTTATATCAGGTATTTTATTATCCTGTCCGGGCAGTACCCCTTCACTGCGATACCTCACAGCTCCACAGTCAAGATTGGCAGGATAACCCAGGTAGCAAGCCAACGTTGGAATCTCGAAACTCATTGGATTTTAAAATCTGGTTGGATATCAACGTTGGTCCAACGTTGGATTATCGCAACTCTTTGGAAGTTGAAATCTGGTTGGATACCAACGTTGGTCCAACGTAAAAAATTGATGTTGGGCAAGTGAAATTTCATAAATGGTCATATTTTGCTTGCCCGATTGGGCAACTTAAATTTCTCTTCAACTACAAGAATAGAATCATGTTCCTTACATAATAATCGTAGCAAAAAGGGGAATAAATATGTTTCATGTTTGTTTGTTATATCCTCTGCTCTCCCCCAGGTTAGGTAGGATGATATGTAGATAAGACCTTGTTGCGATGGATAGATCTCAGTTTACACGGCAGGACCACTAGCTATACAAGCAAATTACTTTGTTTTCATTGTACATGTTATGTGATGCAAAAATACTGCTGAAAACTGCTTATCTACTATTATAATGCCTGTGTAGTAAAATGAGAGTCAAAATAGTACATGTTATGTAGCGGGACAGATCGTTAGGATTCATTTGTGTGAAGGGTACTGCATGCATATCAGAATCCTCTCAGAGAAGTTTCAAGATTTCTTTTGTGAGGGGAGTTATTTTGTTGTATTCTCCCGTTTGAAAAAATGTTCTGTTCTGAGATGAGAAGAATCATGTTTTATTCCCTTTTGACACTTTTTTTTTTTTCTTCAAGTGAGGAGAGTATCGGCTCTGAACTTAACTAGTTAAGGCTAGGCTAGATATGCATTATGTTACAACTTACAAGATTCAGTATTGAATATATTCGAAACGTTGCAGTTCCAAAAGTTTAATCTATAATTGTATCCCCTTAAACATATTTTTGTTTGTTTTTAATAGCGAGGAGTGTATCAAGCGGGAACTAGACCAGGTGAAGCCAGGTTGGAAATACGTCACGAGGCTCAGCGATGCGGTCGGCAATCTTCTCAAGCAACATTCGTTATGAGAAAGAGCAAGCCTCACTGTAAATATGTAACATATTAGTTTGAAAGTATTAGAATTATGGTATTCTGTGAGTACATTGTAATATTCTCAAGGAACATTTTTGCGGGACAATTCATTCCATTTCGTAAAATTTGTAATACAGTATTTTTGAAAGTATGATAAGAATTATGGTATTTCTCAAGTGTTATCTAAAACAACATTTCTTTGGGGCAGAACACTCCATATTGTAATTATGAAACATACTAGCTGGAAAGTACTTGGTTATTATCTTCTTGAATAACATTCCTTTTGAGACAGAACGTTCCATGCTGTAAATATACATGTATTATGTGATATTCATTTTAAACTTTTGATCACAATACAAGGTAAATATTTGTATTGTGATCAAAAAGTTTAAAATGAATATCTTATGAGTTACCAATACAGATGAACTTTCATACTAATACATGTATATGTATTTAATTCCTGTAAATCAAGTTTGAAAATACTGGATCGTCGTATTTTGTGAGTAATGTATTTAACACAATTAGGTTATAATACACCATCCTGTAAATATGTAATTAATAAACCTGCAGTCCGTAGATGTATGACTGAGATATTTTTGCATTCAGTGATGTAAATTTGTAACAAACGTAGCTTTAATAAAATATTAGAATGAATATAATGTATCCAGTTTGAAGTGAAGTACTAAATACTTAATAGACAAACATGCATACATTGCACATATGAAATTGTAATTGTAATTGTAATTTTGTTATACATTGTATATCCTAAGTAAAGTACAAATGCAATTTACTTACTAAAACCTCAAAGTGAAATACGAGCATTCATTATGGTAAGGAGCTTACTCTCAGTTTATATTGAAAACAAACTCTGCTGCCATCACTCGGGTGGTATGTTTCTAATATCATTTGAATTGGTGAAATAAAAATACTAAATCTGAAACAGAAGTAATATAAAAGTGAAATGTAAATGTACATAACGTGAGAAGATAAAACAAAGCTTACTCAGGATTCGAAACCAGCGACCTCCAGACAGCTAAACCAGTGCTCTTACCAGCTGAGCTAGTAATACTAGCTCATGATGGTTTGTTCGTACCTGAAACCCCTTCCAGTGCTTGTGAGTCGTGAAGGTCAGAAGAAATTAGAGTTGAGAGGTGCACACTAGTTTATATTTGTTGTTTTGTAAATATGTGGAATTCAGAACATGTACAAAAGTATGTTGTATACTATATAGGTGTACATTTGTATAGAAAGCTGTAGTATAAAATATCTCCAATATGTACAAAGCTCCTTAGAGAATTAAGATTGAAGATCAGGAGTAAAATATTGATGAATATATTCACAATTTTTCATAAGAAATGGTTGAAACCAATATGTTTTTAGCGAGCACCCTCTTGTTTTTTAACGGCTGCTTTTTGTATGATAACAGACTACTGACTTAGCCATTTTTCTACATTTCAGGCATGGTAGAGTTATAATTATTAGTTTGTAATGATATGGTGCAAATTTTCGTTACTAAAATTCAGTTTGACCAGAACTGTACTATCCCTAAGAGATAATTTCATGTTTTGTCTTTGTGAGTGAAATCACTATAATCTATCGTTTTATCTTCTTTTTGTGTGAAATTATATTTATGGTGAGATTGTTATCAGTTAGGTATAAAGTACATGCATTACAATGTAAATATTTCTATAAACATACAAATGTGGCATCACCAGAATTTGTTTTTAAAGAAGTCAGGTTAACAAGGAACTATTTGAAAATATAAATTGGTTAGATTTAGTGCTGTAGTATTTAGATTATATTTGCAGTACAGCTTCATAATATTACAACAAAAATCCTGTCTAGTTTTTTAACACTTTACAAATTTCCTTATTTGCTGTAGCTTTATAGTTAGCATGCGTCTGAAGTAATGATTTTGTAAATGTACACATGTATGTGATTTTGCAGTAATTATATATTATTCTATCGAAATTGTCAGTTGTAAATAAAATAATCTGCATAGCCACTAAAGATACTGTCCTCGTGTTGAATTTGTTTAGTATGTAGTGAGATGTGATTGACAGGACCTATCGTAGGTTGAGAAGGAGAAGGGCACAAAGTCACTTTTGGGGAGAATAAGATAAGTACGAGTTTGGGAGCCTTGTACTAGAAATCCAATTTACATGTAGTTCTCTTTAATTTTTGATAAATATTCTCCAAATTAGAGATAATTATTCAATGAAAACTTTTACCACCACATATAGGAGGCTCCAAACTACAAAACGATATTTGTAACTCATTTTATCAACAAATAATTGAACGCTCTTCTCCCTCCCATCGACGATAAGTTGACATCCTCAAAAAACTTGAATAGTACATTGTAAATCAATTTAATTTTGTATTCCCATTTACTCAATTCCCCCACCTCCCCCTAAACTAAACACTGTATAAACTGTCAAGAAATACATGTATACCATGTCATGTTCACTTTAAATGAATTTATTCATAACAAAATATGTACAAAGAATGTCAATATAAAACAAAACTAGTAGAAAATACATGTTATTAATACAAATTCAAATTATTCATAGGCGATTCAAACAATTTCAAAATAATACTGAAGATGTGGACCTTCAAAAATGAATTCAGTGCAAATTATCTAGGACATTATTCTATATATATGCTGCCATTAATGTATCATTTTACAATTTGCATATATATAATTTTTGTTGATCAAGTCACCTAAAAAGATGGAGTGTTTTTTTTTGTTATATCTATGTTTGATACTAGTTCTTCAAACTATTGTCTTTTTGAAATTTCACTTGTCATACAAAAATCAGGGATTGTTTATGACACGTTCATTGAATATGTCCAGATTTCAAGCTAAATTAAGTAGCTTCTGAAAAGTGACGGAAAGCACGTTTATTGGCCCAACTTATTGATAAACGTTGATGAAATAGTATGAGAAAAGACTCAATTGCTCAATCTAAACACATAAAATTGGTAAAATTCCATGCGAAAAAAAAACTGCGCTGCTGAGAAGACACCAACATTTATGTTCAGATGAATTATGATATCATTCGTAGCGAGTGGATGATATAAAATTTGTATGTTTTATAATCAGCGATAGTCGAATTCATTCTTTTTCAATTCAGTTCAACTTCAAACTTTGTTTTCTCCTGGTGTCGTGAAAATCAGGGATAGTTAAAAGTCAGTCTTTTCTAAAAAAAAAACATAAAAATTACTGGGTGTCTTGCAAGTGAGATGTATCCTTTCTAAACATAAGGCTGCTCTGGTACTTGGACTGCGCGGTGTGGAACTCTGGTCTGAGGGCGTCGTACCGGTCCAGGACCGGATGCTTGGCCTCCACCCTCGGCCTGGGCTCCACCTCGTTCATGCGTTCTCGCTTGTCCAGGAACAGACTCTCGTCGTGGGGGCCTTTTGGGATGATCCCACTCATCTCACAGTTCTGTAGACACGAAAATTGAGTGAAAATAATATTATGGGTTAGAAAAAGTGGTACCTTTTTTAAAAAGGGATCTAGTAACTTTATCTGTTATCTGATATGTCCACTTTGATATATTGTTGTGTGAAAATTGTTAAAGGATTTTTACAATTTTACTAGACCCCCTTAAATGAATTTTGGATGATATGTTGATCTGATATGTCCACTTTAATAAATTGTTTGTGTGAAAATTCCATTGTACAGGATTTTACCAATTTGAATAGACCCCCTTAATAAATTTCGGATGATAATATGTTGATCAAATAAATTATGAGTACCATCCATAGGCGTCGATTTCTTCTCGCCATTGGGGGGATGATATGTCATTTTGACCATCTACGGGCAAGGGAGCAAAGCGACCAACCCAGCAGCCAGCATGCCCAGGATTTTATGACTGGGGGGGGGGGGGGGGGGAGGGGGAGAGACACACAATTTTTAACCGGATGACACATAAAATCAATGGACTTTAGGTGAACATAGTACACCTGATGAGTATTTTGGCACGAAACCCTTAGGATTCTAGAAGGGTAGCTTTTCGGATTTCTGATTTAGAAATGTTAAGATTATTAATTGCACATTGCAAGCACCCCGATGGAACCTTGAATGGCTTCAGTCAAGGATTACCCAAATTAGGAATCTTAATGCAGGTCCAGGGGGCGGAGCCCCCGGAAGCTTTTGGATTTTCGATATCCAGAACTAAAGATGCTTTTAATAATAATGTAAATAGGTATTAGTTAGCCTTTAAATAGTAAGTTATATATAGTTAGCTTAATTTTACTGGGCATAGCGAGAAATCCTGAATATGTGTGTACAGGAGACTGGGTCAAATTGCTGTAATGGGGGTCCAGGGGGTGCAGCCCCAGGAAGATTTTTCAACCACATCTTGAGCGGTTTAGAACTCCCAAGATGTGGTTGAAAGAAGACTATTGTATATACTTTCACAAACTTTTTTGTTTACGACGTCCGGCTGGGTTATTTTATTGTTTCTTCCGAAAAAGATCAAATATTCATGTTCTTTCAGGGTTTTTTCGTTAAAAAAAGAAGAAGATAAAAGCAGGCGGTCTCAAAAAAGGAAGCAAATGGGGACGCTAAACATGATTTTTTTTTGTATTTGGCCTAATAATTACATATATGGTTAGCAACAGTAGTTCCTTCTCAACCATATTGCGCACATAAGGTTCAATACATAAACCGATAAGGCCTATTTGTATTTGTTTTGTTTGTATACTCACACTGTACTGGTACATAATTAAGTGAGAAGCATGGTCGGACTGATTGGGGGCACACAAAATTATTGAGGGGGGGGGGGGCACACCTTATATGTATTTCTTTTTTTTCTTCAAAAAATGTCCCCTTATGTTTCCTATTGTTGTTGTTTTTTCTTCAAATTATTGGGGAGGGTGGGGGGGGGGGGGGCAGGGGGGGGGCACATGCCACCCATACTCACCATGACAAGGAGTTCTCTGTTCTTCATATCATTCTTCCACTCTGGCACGTACCGCTTGGGAATCACAGGGTGGAGCTTCGAAAACCTTGGAATGCTGTTGGGATTGACAAAGAAAAAAAGAGAGGAAAAAGAGTTTTCTCTTGGTGATATAAAGTTTATGAAAATATACTTCATTCAATAGTGTAGTAAAATATATACCTAAATAATATACTTACATTTATTTGTAGCTGTATCCCATTATACTGGCCTTCTATTCAGAATTTGAATGAGACTTTTGAGCCAATAGTTAACTTTTCCAATAAAGCTCAAATTATAATAATACTAAAGTGGAAAGGTCATTATCACATTACAATGTAGAATATAAAGAAAGTTGACTTTCAATTACGATTCTTGAGATTTGTGCCATATACCAAGTTTTCTTATTTTCTGCATGGAAATGATATAATCATGTCATCTTGTATTCAAACTGATAAAATATAAATACTAATACTACATGTAGGTTTAATATAACATCCACGTTTAATAAACAAAAAACAAACAAAAAAAGACTGGGTTTGACAATATTCTATTAAAATTCACAATGCCAATGGCAATGGAGAGATATATAAATCTTGTTAATTTGTTTAACAAATGTTAATGTCTTACCTTTGATAGCTTGTGCTTGTTCTTTTATTTTCTGCCATTGCAATATCAATACGTGTTGCCTGTTGCCTGTTGGAAGTGTTAATTGCCTCCAATTCTTCTTGCCAGTAATACAGTATCTTCCCGCCGTGCAGAGTAGATATATGGTTTTGGTTCCTGTGATGTAAATTCAATTTAGAACGAAAACATTGCGATTCGTTCGTTGCGCGATAATAATAACTGAAGAAACAGGACTATATTTCTACAAAGAACACTGTCTTGTTGTGCAAATGTGGTTGATTACAAGTAAGTAATATTAATATGTCTATGATTGCTGAACAGCTGATCAAAATCCAACAACAGCGACAGTGTAATGTAGTGTTGATCTCGCTTTATTATGATGTGTAAATAGCAGGTGCACGCGGGGTGTGTTGTCATGGCAGAGTTCAAAGGTCACGCCCAAACCGGAAACATAGGTTTAACTTCCGGCTTGTACCCTGATTTTCAGCGATTTCAGACACCGGCGAAGAAGAGGATGATTGTGACGCTATTTCTCTCTTCAGGACAATTCAACTAAAACATACCAGGTACGAGTGCGATTTGTATAACATTTTCATTCATATAAACGTAGAACCACATTATATAAATCATGTGAGTTGCAGATAAATGCATGTTAAATTGAACCCTTCTACGTGACATCATGTAAAACACGAATAGAACAATACCCATGTAATAAGTGGACGTGTAGCGCACTCGGCAAGGTGCGGTAAGTTATAGCTAGATTCGAATGCTGGTGCACACAAGTGGAAAATTACTCTTATTTATGTGTTCGGGCCCTGTTTCATAAAACTTTTCCAATTGTTGTTAGTGTCCAATTATGGTAACTACTATGGCAACAGCCAATCTGCATCAATTATTTTAGCTGTTGCTATAAATATTACCATAAATAGACACTTGCATCGTCTCAGACTCGGTTACATTACAACAATTGGAAAAGTACTTTGATTCCACAAAAACAAACATTGTATTTTATCTATATGCATCAAATTAATAAAGAAAAATAACTCATACATAATTTGGCTGTTCATGTTGTAGAATTTCTTTAAGAATTTGAAAGTTTGTTTATTTCAAATCGACTTTCTTGTATCCCTTCCAATTAATTAATTATGAAGAAGCCTCTTCTTCCCAATTCAACATTTCAAACGTGGAACATTTTAATGGGAATGCTATTGACGTGCGTGCTGCCACATGTGCGCAGCATAATGGCAATGCCCATAAAAAGCCTTTGCGCTTTGGACTCTGGGAGGAGCGCTCGCAGGGTTGTATTTTCTTTGGGGAATGATGTGAACATTTTTTTCAAAGACACCTCCATTCTGACCGTCATTTAAAGTGATCCATTATTGGCATTAACTTTGTGAGAAAAAAATGTTTTCTTCAAATGTCTCCCTAATTATGAAGATATTTAAGATTGAATTTTAAAGCGTCTGTACTGTAGTCTTTGTAGATGCTTTTGCCTTTCGACAGTACTCCGTAGATCTCGGTAGATGACAAGAGTATCCCAATTCAGAGACTAAATCTTCCATACTACAGTATCCAAATTTGGATACTTAAGGCGCACGATGGGAATAAAATCAGACAACGATTTACTCTTTTTATCTTTTCACTAGGTAAACATTCTTTTTGTATGAAAATCTCACATTCATCATTCTCAAGAATCTTCCAATGATATTGGTATTTGATTGAAGTTTAAAATATAAATTTTTTGGGGAAATATAAAGTTAATGTCAAATCCAACATTACATTAAAAAAAATAAAGGTTAGCAAACTTTGAACGAGACAAAACTTAGCCCCAAAACTTAAGAAAATGTCCCTTTTCATATTTTAATGCATGTAATGTATTCCTGACATTGTTAGGAATACCATATTTATGCATTACTTATACCCTCCAATGCCAAACATCTAACCACAATTAACCACATGCTAGTTTGAAATTAAGGTCAGGTCAGGGGTCATGTTCAACTTCATACCTCTGTACCTCATGATTGTTAAATATAATGCACATAGATAAAATGCCCACACCCCAACTTACAAACACTATTATTTCATAAAGAGTTAATTTCATTTTTGTTTCATTTCATTTATTCCATTCGTCATATAAAAACATGTAGAATAACATTGATATTTACAGATAAGTAAAGAACATACAAACAACATAAAGAAAGATAAACACAAAATACAATTATAATATATATACGAATGAGGAAACCGGCAAGAAAGAACATTAAAGTCTTATGTGGTGCTGTTCCATTATGATATAATAAAGAATCCTTACCTAACCTAACCTAACCTAAGTTCATAGTATACAACCTATTAAAAGTCATCAGTCTTTACGATGTAAATGGTAAATTAAATCAGTGTCCTGCTCTTGGTCTCAAGATAATATTATTTCATGTAGATAAATATTGTTGAACTTTGATGTAATCAAGTATTTCTGCAAGAATTACAATATTTCATATTTTGATGAAATGGAAATGAATGAGTAAATCTGTACATTCATGAATGCCCTGTTTAATGTTTATACAATTTCAGGGTTAGCCGTTTGACGTTTGTCTCGGCAGGTCACAATGATGGAGTTCATTTCGAGATTTAGGCCCGTCTTGTCAACAGTCTTCCAAGCATCTCATCAGCGGCTTCTCCATCATGGAATGTGCAATGGTAAGTTTGTTTGTTTTGACATTTTATTCCTTCAACTCAACAAAATATGATGTTTAAAAAAAAGAAACATAACCATCAAAAGTCAAAACATATTGAACAAAATATAATGAAGAAGAACAATTGTGCAAGAAACAAATAACATTTTTGTAGAGCTTGACGTCAATAAAAGCCTCAAATGAAATTTGTAAGTCACATAGCTGATAATCTAAGTGAAATCATAGATTTGACTAGTTATAACTTCTAATTAAATATGTTTTACTTTATTATAATGTGGAGTAAGTTCTTTTGTTATTTTTCTCCCCCAGAAACCTCCCTGGTTGGGTCCCTGTCCAAGCTGTTGAGGGCGCCGCTGATCACACCCAGCGCTCAGCCCACCAGGACCATCACCATCAACCAGCTCCACATAAGGGGGCCCTACCGCAAGAAGCCCAACCCCAAGAAGACGTTCGCCATGGACAAGCGCCCCCAGATGAAGGCGGTGGTGCTCAAGACGCTGATCCGCAAGCCCAAGAAGCCCAACTCGGCCAACCGGAAGTGCGCCAAGGTGAGGCTGACCAACGGCCGCGAGGTCATCGCCTTCATCCCCGGGGAGGGGCACAACCTGCAGGAGCACAACATAGTGCTGGTGGAGGGCGGGAGGACGCAGGACCTGCCGGGGGTCAAACACACGGTCATCAGGGGGAAGTACGATTGTGGACACGTTGTGAAGAAGAAATGAGGAGAGGACAAGGTTCCGTTTTTTTGTTATGATGAGAGAGCAGGCACATTTAAACTCTGACTATGCTAGAGATGAACACCTTGGTGCTAATTCAGTGCACCATCAACATGTGGTGTTAACAAAAAAATGTATGAATGGTGCATCAACATCGGTTTGCAGATTTTGTCAGCGACTAGCTGATTTACTTGGCGTGAGGTAAAAAATGTGCAGATTTTGCACTTAACGGCAGCATTTGCAATGAAGATAAGCTTCCCTTGTTCGATAGCTGTCGCTTGAAAGGGATATAAATAGAATTAGCAAGGAACTAAGCTAGCAGGCCTTCATGAATATGGGCCCTAGTCTATTATCTCATTGCTCGTGGGAATGTGGTGGCCCCTTGACTAACTATGGGGGTTGCAATTTCAAAGTTACTTATGTAGTTAGTACTTTGAAATTGGAGTGGAGCCAAAGACATGTCCATCCACCCATTCCCAAGTTTACATCATTTGGTTGTTCTGCATTTTCTGACTGGGCTTCCGTGCAGTGCACCGTTGCCCCCCCCCCCCCCCCCCCTGGATTGCCCCTATTGCACTGTACAAAACCACTAGAATGTCATTATTTCAACAGAGGAAGGACAATGAAAATGACCTCAAATCGTTGATTTAGGGTCGAGTTTAAACTTTTAGGGTCAGGGTTGACATTTAGGATTCGGGTTAGCTTTATTGTTAGAACAAAGAAATAAGGGGTGAAAATGCAGAACTACCCTTTTATTTATTTGTGTGCCGCCAGGAATCTGATGTCCAGTACATTTGATTGACAACGTTCTTTGAAATTGTATGCACATGAATATGTGTATTGGAACTAATTATGAATTTAAAATAAAAAAAGGAAACGATTCATATAATATATAATTTACTATTTTGTCCTGTAATTATTAATATGCGGAACAAATTTGAATTTCACAAACATTATTCTGGATCAAGCATGAGCGAGTATGTTCCTAATTGGTCAATAACGGGCAAGGTCGATTGGCCGGTGCACACGGGTACTCAACCAATCAACGGGACGCTGGTTCGGCTCGCTTGCTAGGCTAGGCTAGCGGGAACAATAGCGAGCTCAACCAATCAACGGGCAGCTGGCTCAGCTCGCCCGCTGGTTGGAATCAACCGGTGTGGGCCGGCTGGTAGGGGAGTGTCATTATTCTGGATGATTAATATTTGGATTTAATACTTTTTTTTGTGGGGATGGTGTGGGCTTGAGGGTAAATTTACAGTGTAAGAGTTTTAGAAGTAGACCAATACATTTTGTGAAATTATATTATTTTCTTGGAGAATATAAGTACCGGTACCTTCTCGCTTTCAAATGAGAGATACTTTCATGTATGATACCGAGTACAGATATCAATTATCAATTTCATATATGGGAACAATTTATATAGTGTGGCATAGCATGAGGACAATTTTGCTTGATGGAAAACCATGATATTTAAAGTGGCGTAGCTACAGGGGACACATACCTCCCCCCCCCCCCCCCCCCTACCTAATATTTAGACCAAAAAATTGAAACATAAGGGGAAAATCTGTGTAAATCAAAAAATACATCAGGGCCCTGTTGCAGAAAGAGATACAATGGTAAGTTACAATTAATTGTAATTCGGATCATGTGTTCAAAATGAGCAAATCTGATTGGTTGAAATAAATGTTCTGACTTACAATTAATTGCAACTTACAATCGATTGTATCTCTTTCTGCAACGGGGCCCAGGTGTGCCCCTGCAATCAGTCCGACCATGCTAAGCCACTGGATATCAAGGTACGCACAAAATTACAAACTTGGTTTGTTTAGATATTCATGTGTGTGTGTGTGTGGTTTGTTTGTATGTGTGTGTGGTGTGTTTGCGTGTGTGTCTGGGTACAGTGTTTGGTGTGTGTCTGGTGTGTGTGGGAGGTGGCCCAATCGCTGTAGAAGGAGTGCTGGGCTAACTGATTTCTCATCCCTAAAATAGCCCCTTTTCAAAATTCTTATATTATAATTATGTATATAGCATATTATTTAGAAAGGGGGCAATGTTGGGGATGACAAATCGATTTTCCACGACCAACTTAAAGGGATAGTTGAGTTCTGGTAAGGAGAGTACAGTTTTGGTGAAACTGAATTTTAGTAACCAAAACCTGCATCATTACATTACAAACTAATAGTTATAACTAGAAAGGAACACAAAATTACAAATGACGTAGTAAAGATCATGTTATCATTAAAAAAGAGCCGTTAAAACGTAAGAGGGCGCTCTCTAAACACTCATCGGTTTCAAACATTTTGAATAAAATATTGTGCATGTGATGCTTTGTTGAAATAGTGATTAGATAGAGAAATAACCAACAAATATTTAAATACCTATTTGTAACTTTTTGAAAAGAGGAAGCATTTAACAAAAATTTTAACGGCTGGTTCAAAATTCTCTAATAAACCTGGGGCTCCAGGTTTATTACAAATTGTTACATTTATGGATATTTCAGCCGTCTCTGAACCGATTTTGATCAAACAAAGATGATTTTATTATTTAAATGTTATGCTCTTTCAAATTTTACACTCAGTTTTTCATTACCTCACAACAACAAAAAGTAGTCTAGCGCCCTCTCTACCAAAACTCAACTATCCCTTTAATTTCTGGCGATTGCCCCTTGCCTGTCGTGTGGTGGTTTTTTTTTATATGCATGTTGGTGGGGGGGGGGGGGGGGTGGCAAGGGGCAATCGCCCGAAAAAGTGTGTGATTTCCAAACTGATCCAAACTGATCCCCAAAATTGCCCCTTTCGAAATATAATGTGCCATTTATATTGTATATGCTAGAAATTTGCGGCAGGAATGGCTGATAATTATTTGAAATGTAAAATTAGGATGAATGAAAATTCTTAATCATGTGCTGAGGACCTATTAATATTTACTTGTCAGACCCCCACACACACTCTACTCGGAACATTTTGCCCCCACAAAACAAAGAGGCTCGACGTTATCGTCGTTTGAATTGGGTCGGGTCACTCGGGTGCATGACGAATGGCTGGGAATGTTCCCTATCTCCAGTGAATAGCTTGGTTGGGCTGATTATATTGGGGGGGGGGGGGGGCTGGGGCACACTCTACATATATCTTAGTTGGTTTAAAAAAGACATATTCCCCTTATAATTGTATCGTTTGGGTCAATTAATTGGGGGTACGTGCCCCCCCCCCCCTCCCCCTCCCTCCCCCCCCCCCCCCCCCCCCCTCCGGCCGAAGCTACGCCACTGGATTTCTCCATTCTCTGTCACAGTCCGATAATAGGCACTGCTATTTTCGTTTGTTTTATGACTGTTTTACGACCGTCCGTCCCTGACCTCACAGTGCATTGTCAACGTCCAAAGCCATTCGGTGGGTAGTCTTTTGACAAAGGGTTTGCGTCTGCGCTGAGTACATCATACACGGCAGGAACGACTGGCGAACACAACTAACACAATCAACACACGAACAGCGGCTTCAGCTGGCTCCGACTCCTGCACGAACTCCTGCACGAACGAATAATTATATCGATATTGCTGATTGGTTGGGGTGGGGGCTATGGGCTGCAGCCCCCTTTCCCCCAAAAGCAAAATTAAAATGTGGTATGAATTATAATGGATGAAAAATATCGTTTCGCACATTCACGGAGTGACAAATAATAAGTGTTGTCAACTCTATCGCTACCTTATCCCTCTATCCCTACCTAACCCTATCATAATATGCTTGGGGGGGGGGGGGGGGGGGGTTCCCCTTCCCCACTTTACCGCTGAGCTTGGTCCTGTCGTCTCCATTTCTTTCCCCTCTTTGCTCGATAAATTGTCTATTAATAATGCACGCATGCATGTTACTATAACAATGATCATCATGATACACTTTAAAAAAAAAAATAGATGATACACATTTCTTGACCTCATTTATACTTCCGTAAAACATACAGAATATATAGGTTTAACTTTATGTATCACACCATAGAAACATACTTTTTCGTCGGGATGTTCCGGTGAAAATGTTTTTACTAACGATTATACAACGGATATAATTATTGTATCCAGCCAATTTCCGGGGAAAATATTATGAAGGATATAATAAAGTGTTTGTATCATTGTAATGTCATTGTCAAATTGGTCTGTTTTTATACGGCATCATTGCAACGGTAATCAAGAATGTTTGTTGGGTTTCCACAAATTATTACTATAATATACAAACAATTAGAATCCATATAAACAGGACAAATATACCTATATGACCATTGCAGAACTATTATTAACAGTACAGACTAAGAGGAAGGCTTAAGAAACCTCTTGGCCTTGCAGAGCAATCAAATAAACACAAGAATATTCTTATGAAACTCCTCCTTATCAATGTCACGAAGAGCAAAATATGAAAACATTTCCGCTAACAAGTATTTTGAGAATTGTTTTATCAAACAACAAGAACAACAGCAACACATCCAGTTATATTGAGTAAGGAGTATGCAGGAGGATAAACCTACCATTAACAAGTAACAACGACAACAACAACATTAACATCTAAATATAGATAGACTCAATTTATTACGAGCATATATCCTTACAGTCTTTATATTATATAGGAGGACTTTTACTCCTGAAGTCATTTATATATAAGTGTGTGGGAAATAATGAACTCTGTATTATTGTTGGACTTCTGCAAGTCGGCGTTATACATGTGATCTCACACTGCCTTATACAAAATCACGTAAGTATTCGTGGTAGAGATTCAGCGGTAAGTACTGATATTTGCAGTATGGATAGAAATAAAATGAGGTCTAATACAGGGTGACCCCAAAACAGGCCCCTATGTTATAAAGTAACTCATGATCGATTCAATATTTTGATTTGTGTTGTTTCATTCGACAATTTTGATTTCGCATTTGACTCGATTCCTTTATATTGCAGTTTATTTTTTTATGAAACAATAAATGTGAAAAGTTTAATAAGTAAACATAATTCCACATCCTCCTGGTGTTTGGTCGATTATAAAATATGCTGGAATTAAGTCTTACATCACTGGACTAAAACTACAAAGAGTAATGTATGGAGATGGGAACCTTGGATTGTGTTTAACCCATACTCCGCTGGAACCTGGTATATATACCATGTGGTAAGTCCATGAAGAAGATATCTCGTAGTCAGTGACTTAAAAAGGAACGCTATATATGTATATTTTGCAACAAATCTATAGACAATAATTTAATTTGGAGCATGGGGACTGAATACATGTACGAAAGACACAAAAGCACCAATTATTCAGAGTATCTGCAGCTTAAAGAGGTAGTTCAGTTTTGGTATAGAGGGCGCTGCACGAAATAATTTTGCTGTTGTAAGATAATGAAAACTGATATGAGTGTAACATATGAAAGAGCAAACCATTTTAATGACGGAATAAACTTTATTTGATATTTGATCAAAATCAGTTCAGAAACAGCTGAAATATCAATAAATATATCCGATCGGAATAAATCTGGGCCCCAGATTTATTCGATGATTTTTTTAAATTTTATTTTAAAAATGCTTCTATACCTTTCGAGCATGGTGGGGTTATAACAGTTAGTTTGTAATGTTTTGTGCAGGTTACTAAAGCTCAGCCGTACCCCTTTAATAAGGAAGATATTCTAGTTCATGTCCTTGCAATTATTATTACTATTATAATCTTGTCTCCCACGCTCGAACCGAAGTGTTGTAAATGAACAGATTGCTTTCCTATTTTAATCAACGTTGATTACAAATCAGTATATATAGGCTCTGTAACATGATCAAATGTTTTAATGTCTGAAGATGAACCAAATAACGGAGATGTTTTACAAATATTTATTGTCTAGACATAAATCTGAACATATAATTATCGTAACTATATTTACTACATGTAGTACGTATGCCACTTACGTTACGAGAGAGTCGATATTTACAAGTTTACTTAGAAACATACATTTTTGTGAATTACTGAATGAATACAAATAATTCTAAAAAATGTCCGGCGCTCTTTTTAGGGGTCACCCTGTACATGCATCTCCTTGGTGTATAGCATTGAACTTCAATGGATGTGGTGTATAGTCTAAGCACAAAACAGAATCCGCGCTCTGCATGCGTGCATGGAGCCGAAGAAAGTTTACATAAGAGGGGACCATTACACCAATACCAAGTGCATAATACACGCTAATATATTCAAGTGCATCGAGAAGCCTGCCAAAAACTTGACCTCCTGACCTCGGGTCGCCCCAGAAACTGGGATGGCGAGCATGTTTGTAATGCAGAACGAATGAGGTATGTGGATCACTTTCACTATTATACCCCCGTTGATATGGCAACCGATTCTTCATACGCAAGTATATAGTCGAGGTTGAACACATTACTTGGGTTGCATAATTATATTGGAGTAGTGCTATACGCTAATATAGGAAACTATATAATTTATATTGTATAAATATTATATGGAGGGTATAATATCGTTATGTATATTGTTTTATATTTCACAAGAAGTTCATAGTTACTAGTATTTGGTTGGGAGAAAAGTTTAGGTAATATGTAACATACGATTCTGTGACATAATAGTGAATCCCATTAAATAGAAGATTAAACATAATTATTGGCCCGAATTCCCATCAGTGGCTCAACTTGAGCCCGACCTAAAAAGACAAAGAATACCGGTAACCAGTTAAACCATTTTGCACCTGCATACCTGTTGTCTTGTTGCCATTCGCCACCGGAGATATTATAATTGTTTCCTTTCATTATCCAGTCAATCCCTCTAGTTCTTTACAAAGGGCTGCTTGCTAATTCAGTAATAGTATTTACCGGTCACCAGCAATACAATGTCATGCTGGATGATCCAGGACGCAAGTTGGCTGATGACCGACTACTATGACTGAAGTTTCAAGGGGCTCGTTGCCATGATGCCTATAAGCAGAACTCAAGGGATTGACTGGATAATGAAAGGAAAACATTATAATATATCCGGTGGCGAATAGCAACTAGACAATAGGTATGCAGGTGCAAAATAGTTTAACTGGTTACCAGTAGTCTTTGTCTTTTTAGGCCATGCAGGCTTTTTTTAGATAATGGTATGGCATTTTATTCCAGTTAACTACCTAGTTTTCATTATTTGTATATCTCACACAACGGTATGAAGTAATATTCGGGTAATATATTTAATGAAATAAGCGTTTGTGGACACTTTGGAAATCATTCTAGAAGACATCCAGCACGACTCTAAAAACATTTAAAAACAAAGTCATTATAATAGAAAATCTATTCTTTCAAACTGGGGCTGACTATCTTTCCCCATGCTTTTCAGGCAACACGAATTTTGATATGTTGACGAGTGCTCCTATAGGGTTTTTTTACTCTTTATTTAAGCGCAACTTAGTTAAAATTAGAGTAAGGCTAAGTTTTTGGTTATTGTTGTTGATAAGGGTTACGGTTAGCGTTAGTCTCATTTTAGGGTTTTGTTAAATAGGTTAGGACTTTGTTGAAATATGTGTTGGTTTATTTTGTTTAAATATCCCTAGTAATAGTGGAGCAGTTGATGCCAGAGTAAATGCCATGGAAATGGAGTTGTTCAAACTGACGAATATGAAGTGAGTCTTGCCTGAACTTTTTGGGGGAATTTTTCATTTTCAAAAGTATTTTTCGCCTCTCGGGGGGAATGTTGATCCTGCTTCCAAACTCCTTTTTGAAGCCCAGCCACCTCACATCTTCTTTCCGATCTGAAAATGTTAGTATCCATTAATTGCATTTAACAATTGCGGTTCACAAGTATTGGTGTGTTAAAGAACACCTGCTATAAAACACGTTCACATTAGTTCTGTATCACTTGTCAAACACACTTATTGTGGTTATTATAGACATGTAGCCTACACATGTTTGATATGATTTGTAGCAAGTTAAACACAATATAACAACACTAAAGTTGTGTCAATGTGACAATATCATATCAGAGTACAAATGTCTACGTATAGGCAAAAACACTATCGGTGCCCATTCGTCACTGCAAATGAACGTTCAAATCGACAAGCAGTGCATTACATCAAATTGCCACATTACAAATTACTACCACAGGTGACTTCTACTAGTTTGAGATTGTATTCTCAATATATCATGATATTGGAGTAAGGTACCCGTGCGCATATCTTAGAGCTTGAACGGCTTGAACATCGCAATCGCTCCCGTATTATCATAAAACCACAGCCATCGTCGCATTCGCCGTGTCCTTAGGTCACCGCAGATCGTTGTCCTGAAAGCGTTACGCAATCACTCTGGTATGTCCAATGACGACTCTCCTTACATGCATTTCTCGCCCCCGAGCGACTCTAACGCGGCACTCGATTGGCTTAGCCGTCAAGCTCAAGGTCCTCAGCGTAGGCCTTGTATACACACGCAGTCGAGTCTCTAGTTCACGTTCAGGTCATCGAATATACCGCGATAGGAAAAGGCTTGTTGTGCAGACGGTGTCAAGGGCTAAACTATATACATGCATGCGGCTCCCAGACACTATTTTCCTACAAAGACTGTCATTTTATTTCGAGCCAGCTGCAGTTTGCGCTCAATCGTGTTGGACATGGTCATGGACAGGAATACATTACGGATTATATAATTTTTCATAAAACCTCGCCAGGCTGAGGAAAATTTCGCGGCGAAATCATCGGCGATCGCTCCCGCGACCAAGGGGTACTTTGTTCAGCGCGGGGTAAGAAATAATAATCATATCGATATAATACCCGCAGATGGCTTTGCCTTTGTGTGTATTTATGTATACGTGTCGGCTGTGTGTGTGTTTTGTACTTGTGTGCGTGGGTCCATTTGTACGCTACGGCAACGAGCGACATACACCATTCATATTTTAACCCAGATAGTTACGTAAGGGTGTGTCGATTTCAGACCCCCCTTTAAACCCTTCAAGACGCTCCTTATATCAATTTTCCCGCCCGAACCTCACTACAAAGGAACACTCTTTCGTTTCATTGGTTCAAAAGTTTCTTGGGGCGATTATCAGGGGTTACGTAACATTGTGTAATCCGAGGGTATACCGTTATTCGGAGACGGGTCTCAGTCGACCAGTGCCGTGCGAAGGGGTTTGTTGTATACGCTCGCGCTCGCCATATAGCTGCCTCATTTGCATAGCTAATGTGCGGTGAAATTACTCACTCCCCATTCGTCCATTTTGTTGGGAGACAGGCCTCTGCACCGCCTTGCATGCTTGGACTCTTTGTTGAAAATTTCGCCCGCGTTTTGGCGGGCGGGGAGCGGGGAAGCACAATGACGCAATAGAGAAGAGACCATTATTGGTCTCAACATGATGGAATCATCTCATGTTGTTCATGCTTTTTTCACAACTTTCACGATTCTCCTACTCTTGGACTTTAGTTTGTCAACATTGTACTTTCCTTTAATTTCATTTAAAGTAACCATAATTTACAACATAACATTATTTATCAACATAACATACTTATTACATACCTATTAAAGCAAATAACTTTTAAAAAAAATGGAATTGGGACTTTTGTCAACATCATATTTTCTAATAGTTTCTCAAAAAATATAACATATTTAATGTTTACACTATACCATACATGATTATATAAAGACATACAGATTATTATTTAAAAAGGTACTATAACAAAAAGAAGGAGAATCATGACATTTATCAACATCAAAGCTAATATCATTTTTGAAACAAAATATAAACTATTTATAATATAATATTATTATCTACGTCTACATACCTATTTGGAAATTATTTAAAAACTGACATTATTTATGTCAACATAGTTTCTATTTAAAAGTCCTTACATTTGAAATGATAAAGAGCCTGTATGCCTATTTACACATTATTTGTAGAAAAAGATAAATTTGTCAACATAGTTTCTTTCATTTTTAGGAAAAATATATTTACAAAATACAAATATAACACAACATTTATGATCTAGACCTATATCATTTCATAAAGTTCATAACATTTCATTAAATACATTATAGTTTTTAAAGTTATTTTCTAGAGATAATTCATAAATGATAACCATTTAAAATATAATATTTATTATTAAAATCAGGGTCTGTTTGCCTATTTACACATTATTTGTTAAGGAAATTTTTTCAAAAATGTATTATAGGTGCTATCATTGTTAAATATATTATGTGTAAACATTTATGATCTAGGCCTAAAAGCAGTATCAATAATGCAAAAATAGGACATGCACATAATGATTAACATCAAATGTCATAACATATCATTTATCAATAATGTTATTTATATACTGTAATTCGTTTTCTGAAGGATCTATAATTGATAGTATTTGTAATATGCCAATGAATGATCTATTATAATGATAACATTCCTTATTTTACTCTAATGAGAACACTCATCAACATATTTCTCCATAAATCTCTTGACATATACTAATCTAGACATTATAGATAATTATTATCGTTAATATAAAATAAATATATAATAAAAAAAGGTCTATATGGCTATTTATCATTATTATATTTATCTTGTATAATTTCCTTTTTTAAATTATAATTTTGTTAATTGTGATCAATTTTCTTGACAGAAACTCAATACTATTCTGAAAATGACATTCATGATATTACATACAAAATCTTTATAATTGTTTTGATATAAAATTATAATTATAATAATATAGGTTTTCTCGGCCAATTTCGTAAGCTTCTCATTCGTTTTGATAAGCGTGTCATTCAATTTCGCGAAATTGAGCTGAAGGCTTGCAATTGTGGTTCAAAATTGCATTTTGTTCATACGATTTAGCTCTTCGGTCAAGTGATTTACCATTTTTAGCATTCAATTTAAAAAACACGCTATTTGCATTCAATTTCGCCAACGGATTTCACGGAAGGTGGTATTACGTAATCACAAATTTTCTCGCTTTAAATTGCATGACAATTTTACGAAATAGAAACACGTTCTAAATCGAATGCAAACAAAATGTTTTCGAATGATTATTATATGAATTCGAATGCTAAAAAACGAATTTGAACTGCAAAATACAGCTGCGGTGACAAAATCGGTGAAATTGAATGCACACAAAATGAATGTGTGTGGCCAACTTACGAAATTGACCGAGAAATCCTATAGTATATAAGTAAGTTGTGTTCTTCTAAATTTTACATTATGTGTTGAATAATATAATATAATTATGTGTTGAATAATATAATAATCGTGGAAATTACTGAATTATTTTACAATGTACTTTTTTGTATTGCCCAATCGTTATATAAAATGAAAATGAACATTACGTATTTCACCTGAAGAAATTATCAGGGCATTTTACCATTCGATAATACATATTGTTGTTATATTTATTTATGTTATATATTTAAATCAACCACGTGCAAAATAGAGTTACTATAACGTAATAAATCTCAACAAAACATTTCTCCCTTAACGGGACCTAGTAACATTGTCCAAATCCTCAAAAATTTTAATTCTAGCGGTTCCCTCATACCTTGTTGTATTCGTATTACCAATAAAATCATGGGACAGGTTTCGGTTTTCAAATTTCCCTTTCGTTACAAAGATATGTACGATCGAAGTATTCACATAAGAAAAACTCCGGTGTTTTTTTTCTTACTGTGTACAAAGTGAGTGCAGTGAGTTAGTGACTATCACTTTGCATTTTCGCTCATTACTTGGCCATGCAATGTCCATTTGACTTGAAATTTTCACACAATACCCTGTGGATATATGAGATAACAACAATATACATTGCATCAACAATTCATCACTTTTTGCACATATGTCAACAAAGTTACTAGATCCCTTTAACATTCGAACTTCTTTGTATTAAATTTGTATACTGCTAACGATTTATATTTTGAATACGAGTGAACAGTTGACTCATCAAACTATGTATACATGTCAACAGGTCAAGGTAATTATACTAGTACTCATTACAAGCTAGCCTACTTTTAAAGGGATAGTTGAGTTTTGGTATAGATGGAGCTGCACACATTTTTTTGGGTGAGGTAATGAAAAACTGAGTGTCAAGTTTGAAAGAGCATACAATTTAAATGGCTGAATAAAATTTGTTTGATCAAAATCGGTTCAGAGACGGCTGAAATATCCTTAAATATAACCATTTGTAAATAGTGTGGGGTCCCACAATACTTCAATAATTTTGAGGGGGAAAATGCTTTTCAAAAATTTACGAAAGATGTCTTTAAATAGTTGTTGATGATCTCTCTATTTAATCATTATTTAACAAAACATCACATGCACAATTTAAAAAAATTTAAAATTGTTAAAAACCAATGAGTTTTTAGAGAGCGCCCTCTTAAAGTTAATGGCTCTTTTAAAAATGATAACAGGCTTTTTACTTAGTCGTTTGTAATTTGTTATACCTTTCGAGCATTTGGTGGAGTTATAACTACATGTATTAGTTTGTAATGTTATGGTGCATGTTTTGGTTACTAAAATTCATTTTGACCCAAACTGTGCTCTCTATACCAAAACTAGCAGATGCTTTGATGTTGAATAAAGGATCATGTTACAATCTTTAAACAGTCTACCCCCCCCCCCCCCCCCCCCATATCACCATGGAGATACTTGTAAAACCATAGAATCCACGAAATGACATGGTATTTCCAGATTACGTTCACACCTTTATTTGACAGCAGCCATTATACTGGACATATTAAATGTCTGATGAATGCACGGAGTATGTTTGATATTCACTTTCAACTTTCATGCCACAGATTCAGAAGACATTTTGAACTTGAATAGAAACTATCATCCACACTACATTTCGAGTCCCAATTTGAATGGGACCAATTTAGATGCATTATTTGGTATCTGTATTATACCAAAAGCACATACAGTGTATACATTGTGTATTTGTGTTATAAATATAATAATGAAAGCACATCTATATATACACGGGATTGCATTACGCATGTTTGGTTGAAATACATACAGTTTTATTGTACTGTATAACCTTTTCAAATATAGCAGCTAAAAATATAACACGTAGTGCTTTGAATTTCGCATATTCCAGCTGCCACAAAGCAAAATCATGTAGCATCATCGTTGGACAAAAACACTATTATGATTGTGAACTGGACTGAGATGGATTAATTTCTATAACTATACACGTACCCCGGTACCCGTATAATATACATACCACCAAACGCATGAAGTGTTGTTCCATTACGTTATACCATGGATTGTATATACTGGACCCTATCGATCTAGGTCCATGGTTATACCATGGAATTATTCAAACTCCCATATCCCTGTTTATACTTTTGTGACCGGGCCTGCGCACGGAATTAGGTCAGCTCGGGTGAACCAACGAACCACAAGTCTGGTCATCAAGTATCGAGACATTGGGGTACTGGAAGGTGATATGGGTCCTAGTCCTGGGGAATCGCCCCCCCCCCCCCCCCCCCGCCCCTCTTCCTCGTCGATACCCACATACGCCCACGGTCCCATCCCCTGTGATGAGAAAAGATAATGCAAGATACATCATACTTTCAAAATGCATTTTGTCATGGACACCTACTCATCATGGAAAGAATGTCCACCCCCCCCCTCCCCCCCCCCCCCCCCAACACAAAAAAAAAACATAATTAAAACATCTGCTCTTTGTTTTTCCTCTGTGTGGATAGAAAAATAAATGCATGTTATATTCAACCCCTGAGTCAACATTATGTTTGTTTTAACTTTTAACACAGGTTGAAAATCCACCTTTCTGGAATAATATTAATGGGAATAGTAAAATAGTATGTACCCCCTGTGTGTGCATATTACATGTATGTGATTTGAAACGATGCAGCATGTATGATGCGTTTTGTTTACGGTTTTATTCATGTTCATATAGAATGCTCCCTTTGTGAATACTCTCCCCCACCCTACCTCACCCCATCTTGACCCCACCCACCTCCCCCCCCCCCCCCCCTCCAAACGAGGCGTGGATAACCCTGGCTACGCCACACTGCCATGTATATTGCCCTCTCTTGGGAACCCCCTGCTCTCTGCCCTCTGCCCCCTCCCGTATGTGATACTAGTAACACATAATTATAATATACAATGTCACTATATGATACGTGACTGTGACACTTGTCTAGTGTTGTAATTCTATATACTGCCCTATCTTAATAACCCCCTCAAAAAAAAAAAAAAGAAGAAGAATAGGGAGAAATACCGGGATAACATTGCAATGACAGCGCCACAAGGCATTACATCGAAACCAACTTGAAGTTGAAGACAGCGCATGGGTAAAACAAAAAGGGATGACCGTTGAGGTCGAATTTGAGTGATTGGCAAGCGATAATCCGTAGAACTCGAAAACAAAGTATGAATTGTAAAATGAATGTAATTGTCCTTAATACGAATGTAGGTTTTATAATTATTTTTCTAGCGTTACTCAAGAACGCCAAACCCCAAAACAACACTGGTTCGGGTCAGTGCAGAGGAAGCCATTGAAAGCTATGTAACGGTGACCTGAACCGTCTGCAAATTTCGATTACTGCACAAATGTTATTTACAACTATTTTGATGTATACCACTCAATCACTAATAGTTTTGTTTAAATATAGAATAGGAATACATTATCATTGTGTCGTTGATGTGCAAGAATCTTCAGGATTGAAGGAGGCAGATTAACCAGAAGAAGAAGAAGAAGATACCACAACCCCCCCCCCCCCCCCCCCCCCCCCCCTGCTCCTCGATCCGGGATAACCCTGGTTATGCCTCCGCATGGAGACGCTGGCACTTGTGTGTGGCCCAGGACCAGGGGCTCCAAATCGGCCCAGCCCAATCACCGATGTAATTGGGATCATTGGCTCTAACCCATCGATGTCAATATACTAGAATAACATAATAATTACAAAAATCGGCATACAGAGCACATGTATGCGTTCCTAACTCATTCAACCGTAAGGGTTTACTAGTATTCAAGATATCTAGAGATCAGTGGAACTAGGGCTGGTCATGCGTCATGGTCGAGCCCTCGCCCCTGAATAGTGAATAGGAAACCTGAGGTGACCTGACCTCGTGTTCCAATACTACACATGTTTTGTTGTTTTTAGACAATATTTTGTGTTTACTCACTACCTTATATTTGTTCAGGAAAAGTATGTCGTGTCTGTTTTTGGATTGTGGGGCCATAATAACAAAGTTGTGTACTGTTTTATGCATATACTTATAAAGGGGTCAATTGTCGTTCATGTTAGACGAGATGTTCATAATAATTTTAGTTTTGTCGAATTACACTTGCATGTCTACAAAGAAATAGAAATATTATATATGAGCTTGTGATCATTTGAAACGATGATGACGCTTTGAAAAGAGTTTGAAAAAGATCATTCCTATACCGTAATTCAATTTGTATAATTAATAATCATATAGTTGTATCAGGCACAAATATGTCAGAAACACTGTTTTCTACTAGTATATAGTTATAGTATATAGTATTAGTATTAGTATATAGTATACAGTATTTTTTTACAATTATAATATATCTATCACAAGAAACGGGTGTTGTACGCTACTAAATAAAGTATAAACCAAAAACAAAAAAAAGACCACCCATATAACAGCAATGTCACGTGGGTCCATATAGTGTGTGGTTACTGTAAATATTGTGAAATTATTATAAGCTCATTTCCCTAGCAGACTTTATGACGAGAATTGTATAATATAATTGTAATAATAACTACAATTAGTATTAGCAGACTTTACAAACCTGTATCTGTGCAAATGGGCAGGGTATAATGTTTCTACCAGCAGAGGGCGCATGACCTGATAGCACAAAGCGTGTTGATACAGTTCTGTGTTACCATCATCAAAACTCACCTGTGGGTAATACACGAATAAAGTGATAGAAATAACATTTTATTTTGCTGTAAGTAAATGACTAATTAAATATTTAAGGTCAGACCAAGTTAAACAATAAATTACTCTGTAACGTTGCAAATATGAATGAACCAATTTGATAGTGCTTAACCCAAATATTAAAGGACAATGAAATCCAGACAAATTGTTGTATGCACTATAAGACACTACATATAATGAATAGTCTCTGAAAATTTGAGCACAATCGGTCAAGAAATAAGAAAACTATGGCTCTTTGAAAAGAGTCATGTATTTCTTCGAGTGACTCAAATTGGCAACGCACTCTAGCAAAGTTGTGGACAACTCCCCATACATTTTGTACACACAATTTCAGTTTTGTTCAATTTTCTCAAAATTCATGTTTACCCTTCGTTCGAGTTCAACATATGTTTTGTAGAATGCTTTTATACATAACATATCATGAGTTGGGGGAATGGAAAAATGTGACTATGAAGAAAACTGTAAAAATGGGAATATTTGTGTACATAACATATGGGGAGTTGTCCACACACTTATCAGAGTGCGTTGCCAATTTGAGTTCCCCATAGGAATAAATGGACATCTTCAAAGAGCCGTAGTTTTCTTGTTTCTTACCCGATTATGCTCTAACTTTCAGAGATTATTCTTCTTAATCTCTTCAAGACTAGGAAAGCAACATTTTGCTTGGGTTTCATTGCCCTTTAATGTATTATTTTTTTGTGAACATCAAAAAACACGAAATACAACAACGGGTCTGCAGTTGCTATATACACTCAATAAACGGTCACAACGAACCTTTATTATTCGAGCTCTAAAATTCAATATAATAACAGTTCTAATCTTCTCAATTTTACTCTGAAAAGGCGCCTATACAAGGCGGACAGTAAAATTAGTAAATAATATATTATTTCACTTACGACAGTTGAGCAGCATTGTTTTCGACCAGTTATTTGAGATGTATTCCCTCTCTCCATCTCTCTATTCTATAATAATACTTGATGGATGATGGATATTGATGGAGACTTATCAACATTTTGTAAACAATCTTATGTTTCTTTTATTTGTTTGTATTTATATTATGTTATTTTTAAAATAAAGACATTCCGGTTTGGTTTTTAAAAAATGATGATGGATGATGGATATTGATGGAGACTTATCAACATTTTGTAAACAATCTTATGTTTCTTTTATTTGTTTGTATTTATATTATGTTATTTTTAAAATAAAGACATTCCGGTTTGGTTTTAAAAAAATGATGTATGATGAATGATACAAAAAATCGATACTTCTACATTGGAGTAAATGTTAACAAAAAACATATACGTACTATTACAACCTGCAATGACACTTGCAAAAGATAATATATGAAATAATACAATGTACTAACATTTAGTACAATTACAAATAAACAATATTATACACGACGGATAAGCCCCTATAGCCTACAAATATCTCTTCAAATTTTGTTACGAAAAGATTTTTTTTTGAAACGGCGCTTTCTTATAATTATGGTGTGATACATATTTTTTCTGAAAATAATAAGAGGTATCCATTAGTTTTAACGCTGACCGAGCACAGATTTAAATACGAAATGGCAGACTTAACTATATCTAGCCTATATAAAAAAAACACTAGCGTTAAATTAGGGATCTAATAACTTTGTTGCAAAAAGTGAACATGGTTGATACAATGTATATTGTTGTTATCTCATATGTCCACTGGGTGTTATGTGAAAATTTCAAGTTAAATGGACGTTATATAGGCGAGTAATGAGCAAAAATGCAAAGTGATATTCACTAACTCATTGCACTCACTTTGTACACGGTTTTCGCGGTCCAGTGGATAATTTATTAAATTTTAACATCTGAACACTTTAATCGAAAATATCTTTTTAACGAAAGGGAAATTTGAAAAACCGAAACCTTTCCCGTGCTTTTATTGTTATTACGAATACAACAAGATATGAGGGAACCACTAGAATTACAATTGGATTTTGAGGATTTGGACAATGTTACTAGTGCGTGTACTTGAATGCATTGATGATTGTTACTTTTGGAAAAAGCTGTTTCATTACATTTACAGTAATTGTTGGTTGTGAAATGGGGGTGAAATGGCGCACACGGTTGAATGAATTGATTGTGATCTGTGAAATAATGCAGTTTGACTTATCTAATTTTTTAGTTGAAAATTTGTAGATTTTTCATTTTCACACATACTTATGTATAACTACCCAAATAAATGTTGTTTAAACAAAAATTGTTTGTATGATCATCATGATACATTTTTTTTAAGTCATTTTTTTTGTGTTAGGTTATTACAATCATTATTTACGATAAAACATTTGAGGAAAAAAAAGTAATCCTTTTAATGAGACTTGATTATGATACAAGATGACCTGTGTGACAACTTGTCACCTTCTACATGTTCTAAGAATATTGTCTAAATAAAGACTACAATAGTTAAATATAAAATATTCTTTTCACGTCAGATCAAATTACAAGTCAAGAAAGTAAAATAATAAGAGTCAGGAGTTTGATTTTGAGGCAAAAGTATATGAAGAAAGTAATAAAGTTCACCTTCAAATCTCATTAATGGCCCAGTTTTCAAGCCCGCTCCATGTGCTCTTGATTTGTAGCTCATTGGAATCCCCCCTTTTAAAATTGGAAACCCCCATTAAATATACGAACCGAAAATGGCAAAAATCACCTGCTTGAAAAACATTACGTAATTCGCCCCCGACCGATGTGGCATTGTACCCACTTGCCTCTGTTTTTAACTACCTCACTAACCTTCAAACATGTTGCTTATTCCTCCCCTGCAGGCAAAACGAGAACCAAACGAGACGGACCACCGATAAAAGTTGCTTATCGCCCAAGGTCTCGCACAGACGGGCAGACCAGGGAGCAGTCTCGCTGACATAACTCCACTCGACTCTAGCCCCTGCCAGTCCTCCCATCACACACACACACACCCATCTCCCGGCCGTTGACCCAGCCCAGCCCAGCCCGTCAGTCCCCGGCATACACCCGATGCAGTCACCATGCCGTCCAGGAGGAAAAGTTCTCACACGACGAAGATCGAGCGGGTTCCTCGCTATGAGGTGTACCATGGCGAGGAGGATTACGACGACCTCTTCCACAGCGAGGACACGCTCGACCAGGGGCTCGATCTTAGCATGAAGCGAATCAAAGTAGAGCCCATGGACCATGGCGACAACGGGGAAGATCTGCGGCTACCCTCGAAGCGAGAAGCGGGGGAACCTCGTGAGATGGAGAGTGCCTCATCCGCTCTCACGCGTATGGCGGTGGTTGTCTCGGGCGATAGCATGGAAAAGCAAATCGCGTCCTCTCGCGACGGAATAACGCACAGCAATGAGTGTGAATCCATAGCAGACGACGCGAATAACGGCTCCGATAGTGATCACATGACTTTACAACTCGATACCGAAACACAAAGCTCACCAGCTGAGTGCACGGGCACTGAGGCCATTTCCACGAGTGCTAGCGCCGTGAACGCATCGAATGGATCGCGGCTCTTCAGCCATTCATCCAAAGGAAAGAAAGCTCGACCCTTCAAAGTTTACACGACTAATCGTGACCTTCTGTCGGGCTTATCCACACAAGTGCAGACTACTCTCGCATCATATTCTATGCCCATCGCTCTTACCACTAGCGCATCCGGAGCCGGACCCCTTGCCTTCGCGTCCGTGCCGCTGGTGAATGGAGCATCAATGATTCCAGTCACCGCATCATCCGCCACTACCTCCGACGCGTCTTCTGGCGACGCCATGGGCGCTGGGGCCGACGCTAGCAGCACATCTACCTCCTCTACCACCAGTGCGACTGCAAAGACTACCTCCACCACCAGAGATGCTCATCTGATGACGCTTGCCGACGAGGCTGACAAGATCCTACGAGAGAGACACGAGTCGGAATCATCGTCGGGATCCACGCAAGATTCCCTGGAAGGCAGGACGGCCGAGAGTGTGTCCAGCTACGGTAGCGAGATGACCATTGGAGAAGACGGCAGCGTGCTGAAGATCCCGTCGCTTGGGAGGTCGGGTGCCAGCAACGGAGATGGCAGCAACTCGCTGAGCTTCATCCAGCAGCGAGCCCTCGCCGCTGCAGTGGCCGCCACCAACCCCTCGAAGTCCAAGAAGAAGCGCAACCCGTTGCCTGCTAATTCGAAGGATATAGCGTACTGGGAGAGACGGAGGAAAAACAACGAGGCTGCAAAGCGATCGAGGGATGCGCGCCGTGCCAAGGAGGACCAAATCGCCATCAGGGCAGCGTTGCTCGAGCAGGAGAACATTCGCCTCAAGATTGAACTTACCGCCTTGAAAGAGGAGACGGTCAAGCTCAGAGCAAAGCTGTATAGCAACAATAACAGCTAACTTCATTGTTGCTTTTGTGCTGCAGAATAAACACACACCGGAACAAAAGAAAGATGTTGGTTCGGTGGGGAAAGAACAGTGATCAAATAATTCGCGTAACTTTGGATGCTGATCGGTGATCGCGATGGAAGACTGAACGCTTCACCGACATTGTATATATATTCACTATGTAAGGTATGCTGCATATTTTATCGTACCGCTTATTTATAGGATGCTCCTGTAGTGGTAGCGAGATTCTTTTAGTGCTTCACCGCTTCTGTAAAATAATGCTTTCTTGTGATTCAATGGATCATTAGTTACATTAGTCGGACTTGCTAAAGAGTGCACAACTGGAAGGTCCATCATGCAGACATTTGTTGTCTCTGCTGCAAACTTTGAAACAAAAGCAAGCAAGCAACCAACAGACATTGCACTCCACGCAGTTCGTGTTCGTTTGTGTACCTGTTTTGCGACACGTAATATTCCGTATAACGATGTCATTGATATAATCTGTAAATACAACATTATGATGCCTTAATCTTTTTTTGACACATTGAAATGCTGAATGGATTTACACCTAAAAAGTACATGATTGTCAGGTGGCTATTATGAGACTCAGATGGTTGAAATATTATCCTCTTCTTTTTTTTATTTTGTACTCTGTATGTATTGTTATTGTAATATTGTTGTTGTGCTTTTCTGTTTGTACTTTGTAGTCGGATCAGTGGTGTTTGAGTTGTTATGTTGTAGAATTACCATGTACAATAATATCGCGGATCACATATGGCTTCCAGTGACACTGTTTGTTTCATTTTCCATCTATTGTTTTTTGTTTTTTTTTAGATTTCGTAAACGAGATTCAACTTTATTTGTTTTTCTTCATACCATGATACTTTGTACAGTCAATTAACATTACTGTACAGTCCAACCTGGCTTAGCGTCCAACATGCCTGTAGTGGCCACCTAAAGCGATCTACTGCAGAAAAAAAGATCAAATTTATTATGAAACCTATCTATAGATGTCTACAGTTGTCATTTTTCTTGTTTGTACCAGCATATATTATAGGTGGTCACTATACACGTATTTGACTATGTATCATTCACGACGTTTATAATTATGATGATTGTCTAAACCAACACCTCAAGCACGCGAAGTCGAAGAAATCTTGATTCATGATTTTGACAGTTCTAAGTAAACAAAAACAAAAAAACTGCTAGATTAGTTTCACGTGTAGTCTGTTATGGATTATTTATAGGGCTAAGCAAGTAATGAGTAGACTTCATAGTCACCAACTATAGATTTAACAAACTACATGTACCACTTCCAGGGAATATTCTTTGTTATTATTTAGTTAAACTTAGTTGGCAACTAAACGGACTCCCGTGATGGAGACTTAGCCTAATGAACCATTCAAAATAGATTTAGCATGGAACTAAGCTAGCAAGGTTTCACAAATATAAGCGTTTAGTCACTTCCTTTATGTTTTTATTTAAAAATAGTGATACCGTTAAGTTTGTATTGTTTAAAATCATTACCGGTATTGTTGTAAAGTATTCACCACTGGCCAAGTCTGTCATTTTCCTGCGATTGTAATCAGTTGCATTTTTAACTCTACTCCCGACTTAATTTGAATGCAGGAATTAACTCTACTTCTAACTTTGTTGTAAAAGTGTCAATACCTCTTTTTTTTAATACTGTATTTATTATGTTCCCTGTCCTTGTAAAATATGAAATCAGAAGTGTTTGATGTACGTCAGTCTGCGATGTTAACTTTTGAACAGAAATACGCAACTTTCGGACAAAATATGTTGATTTTTGCCACGCTCACGATCCTTCAGGAAAGGTTTCAATCGTGTAGTAGCCAATGTAATTGTAAACATGATTATGTCTTTAATAAATCAATAAATCAATCATATTTATTGTCATTTTATGTACAAAATGTACCCGGTACTCAGTATGAAGTTTAACGTGAACTCCATCAACGATCGTTGATCACAAAATTATACATTAGCGGTTCTGATATGTTCAGACTGTGGGTTTTATTTTATGGGGATGATCGAACTTTTTCGTTTTAATTTTCAAGTATTTTAATTATAATGTAAGAGAAGAGGTTTTTCAGCTTTTACACTTAACTTTGTAAGAATTTGTTTTAATTTGTGTTAATTTTTTTAATTATCATCCCAGCATTTCACGAGGACGTTGAATCCTTGGTTGTCACAGTCTTGCCTACTTATGTAGTTCTGTTTAACAAAATGTGCTTGTTCCCGGGGAATACATATTTATTAAGTCGAGTACCGAATTTGTGACATCACGCTCCTTCTTGTAACATCGTAATTCGTTGGATCTAAAGATCTTGGCATTTAATTTGGGCGAGTACTATAATCATATCCTTTGCTAAACAACTTGTTCTGTGATAATCATAATGGGCTGAAGCTGGCTTTATTATAGCAATCGCGATTTATAGGAAACACATTTCTGACTTGCCTGTCATAACGTTATGAAAAAAAAATAAAAAATAAAACAATCCATAATAATTATCCATTGCACAAAAATAACTGTGACTTCACGCTTCGGTACTCTATAGACTTGATCCCATGTTTGTGTTCACAACACACTTCACGGTATGATTATTGTGAAGTGATTAGGTGTTTGCGATTTAATGCATAAAATTGGGACCAACGTTAATTTAATCAGCATAAATATATTAATGAAACAATTCAAACAAATTGATACGGAATCAATAAATTTCAATTAACATTCGCCCTCCGATTCAAGTTTACGAGATATTTTCGGGGGACGGTAATAAAAACCGTAATTATCGTTAATTGTAAAAGTGTAAATTGTTGTACTATTTTCCTTGGACTAATGCTATTGTAAGAAAATACATCCGACTATTCAACCTTGCAAACAAGTTTGCTTTCGAATTTTGTCTCTGTGCATTGGTTCTGTATAATTGTGGTTTAGGATTTGCTGTTTGCTTTTGAAGTTTGGATTGAATGTATAGTAGATTAGCGCTCTTTTATGGAGATGCAAATGTGAGTGAAAAGAGCTGTTGACTCTTCGATGACGTCAGACGAATTATTTGCGGATAAAGATATATTTTAGCTCAACATCGGGTTAACTTTAATAATAAATTGGGTAACAGCGCATCACTTGACGTCATTTTAAGTAGTTCATGGACTAAATTTGAAATAATTAATGGAACCTCATTTATTTAACGAGGAATTACCTTGTCATAATTTATATCGTTTTATCAGTATTTAAACAAAACGATTTAAAACGCTTTGAACGGGCTATACCTTTACTTACAAAAGAGTCTTGTTACGTCATAGCTCTTTGTAAGGAGTTCCACTTATGGAATGATGAGGTATTAGCGCCGCCCTACCTATGGTTGAATTTAACCATCTGATGACAAGTTGAGCCTGAAGATTTGAAGTCGGTTCAAGTTGAAATAGCAATCAAAAAGTTATGTAAAGTGAGGCATGGTGAATGAAAAGTAGACTGATATAATGGCTCTGAAAGATGGATGCGATATGGTAATGTTTGTACGTTTGGTGGTGTGCGTTTTGGGGAACATGTGGATTTATTGGCGTGTGTGTGTGTGTGTGTGTTTGTGTATGTAATTTTGTGTACATGTGGATGTTTTGGTATAATGACTGTGTATGTGTGTTTTCATATCTTTATAAGGATTGTGCCTGTGTGCTTGTGTTTGTTGTATGTGTATTTTATTTCGTTTATGTCTGTTATCGATTTGTTCCTTTTATCAACATGATCGATGTATGTGTGTGTGTGGGTAAGTCACATGTGCAAAGGCAGGTCATGCGTTGCATCATGAATGATATTCTCATTTTAGCATCCCTGTTCTCCGCGATTTGAATTTCGAAAGTAGAACGAACACCTCGCTTTTTCTTTGCCAACATTAATGATATATTTGTTTGTGTTGACGTTTGGAGAATTTCCGTATATACGAATCTTTCAAACAAAGCAAATTACCAAATAAAGCATCTTGTTTTTTTTTTTTTTTAGTTGCAATTTAAAGGTACTTCAGATTCGTCAAATAAGATGCGCGGCGCCATCTTAAGTACACGTTGCGCACGGTGCGTGATGCACGTTAGCTCAGTGTCATGCGGTGCGCGCAAACTGGCCCAGTTCAAAATGGCGACCCGCTGTGTAGCATCCCCACGCTTGATGCCCTTTAAATTGAGGGGGAGGTGATTACGTACATGCTGGCACTCAATACATCATAGTATTTCTTCTTTATTCCTCCCAGTCCGCCTGCCTTGGTCTGTTGGCATGTTGCGCAATGTTATGTAAGTCCTTTATCCATCTCGCCTTTTCAAAAGCAGCACATACATAGTGGAGAATAAATGTCCGTGAAGCATGCGTGGACCAAAACAAAAAAAAAGTAGAACTATTACGTAATCGGGGGGTTGGGCATTTCCACGTCGATTAAACGTCATTGGGATAACGGCAACGCTCGGGGCTATTATACATGGATAGGGAGGACGGGTGGAGGCAAGGCCACTCCTCCACGACAGGGCAGGTCATATCGGTTTATGGTATAGCTTGGTCCATACCCATTTGGTACTCGTCTCCTTCACTCCACTAACACGATGCCTGTAATTCCTGTAACACAAAACTTGACACTCTAACGTAAAACTAAAGATAACCCTAATCCCGATCTCTAATCCTAATCCTAAACCTCTGAAATCTGCTTTTGCACTGGTAGACAGAATAGGTGACGACGAAATTGGTGAAGACCGAGCTAAAAGTTTCCGTAATATCAGTTGTACAAGGCCAAAAGTACGGGGTTGTTGAGAAGAAATCGACGATACTGGTCGGCATAAAAATGTTCAAGAAAATCATGATAAAAAACTAAACTGAATCGAGGGCAGAAAGAATCCGCAATTCGTAAAAAACTTCACGAAGTAGATCACGAAGTATAAAACCAATCGTGCTATTATTAAATTTCGCCTTGACTTACATTGCTGGCTTGTGATGTTTTTGTTTTGTTTTGTTCTCTGCCATTGCAAATACGTATCGCTTTGATGCATAATCTGCCACATGTATACCAGCAGAATGGAATAAAATTATATTATGACATTAATCAGTCATAGATTATGAATCATAACCATGAATCGGCAATTTAGGTTTAGGTTCCCACAATAAAGTAGATATTCCTTTTTACGCAATGCATTTTATTTACAAAAATATACAGTTCTTATAGGTAGTTCTTATATGCAATTACGAATTACGGTTGCTATTCATGTATGGTTCTCGTCCATACATTCATTCCGATCGCTCCAACCGAATTATTCAATCTAGTTGTGTTCATGCAAAACGTTTAATATCATTATAATAATCATTATCATGTATGATAAATATTTAATATGCCGTTACGGTATCGATTTATCGAACGTTTTTATAATTTAAAGAACTTTCTATAAATCAATGGGTAATTGATCAACATTACTATTCGCGGGTCATCGATGCTTTAAAGTTTGCAAAATAGAGTTTTTATATCTTATTTTATGTAAGACAAATACCCCCCCCCCCCCCCCCCCCAACAAAAAAAAAAAAAAAAAAAAAAAAAAAAAACAATTTTTTGTCTTTCTTTTTTTAATACTAAAATTATGCTATTGAAAAGCTTGAAACTAAGATCATGTTGTTCAAGGTTATTGCTCATTATAATAACCAGAGCATGATGACCTGATTAAAAACAAACACACTTAAAGGTTTCTCAAAATAAAGATTATATATAGAACTAAAATGTGTCCGCATGATACAAAGTGAGCACCCTATATGTATCATCTAAAGGGCCTATTAATAAGTATATCACTCGGAGCTCGATTTATGAAAATAATGTATATGTATTTTGTATAATGTATATTCTGTTCATGGGATGTATATAGGTTTTCCCGCTCAATTTCGCGATTGTGACAATCAAATTGATAATTATAAGGAGCAAACGAATTCGCGCGATTTGCGATCGCCGTGTCAAAGCAGCATTCGAATTCGTAAATAGTCGTTCAAAATCACGTCTAAGCCAGTGAAGCAAGTGAATTTGCACAAAGAGCATACCTTTTCATCAATGGTCATTCAAAATCGCACGTAGTTCACACTGGCGCTACTGCACATTCGCGAATTCGAGTGCCCATAAATGAACTATTGTGTCTTTTCACGAAACCGTATGCGTATGCATGAATTCGTTGGTTCTTATTCGGAATTTGAAAGACCGATACCAACGATTACGCGGCAATGTGTGAATTTGAATGATCCTTAATTAATTCGATTGAAAAAGGTGTCAAATTGAGCGGGAAAACCTATATTATTACCATGATTTTGTTTAATGGATTTCATAACAGAATGGCAAAGTTTGTGAAAAGAAATTTCTCTTGTTATGTTAAGTTTGTGAAAAGAAATTTCTCGTGTTATGTTGGTTATTGGCTTAAAGGGATAGTTGAGTTTTGGTATAGAGGCTGCTTCACAAAATACTTTTTTTGTTGTGAGAATGAAAAACTGAGTGTCAAATTCGAAAGAGCATGTTATTTTAATGACAGAATAAACTTTATTTTATCAAAATCGGTTCAGAAATGGCTGTAATATCCATACAAATAACCATTTGTAATAATTATGGGGCCCCACAATTATTCGATAATTTTGAACCAGCCGTTGAAAAAATGTAAAAAAATGCTTTCTCTTTTCAAAAACTTACTAAAGAGGTTTTTAAATAGTTGTTGATTATCTCTCTATCTAATCACTATTTTAACAAAACATCACAAGCAAATTATTTTTTATTTCAAATGGTTAAGAATCGATTAGTGGGTAGAGCGCGCTCTCTTGAGTTTTAACGGCTATTTTTGAATGATAACAGTCATTTTGTAATTTTGTTTTTTCCTTTCGATCATGGTGGAGTTATAACTATTAGTTTGTTTGTAATGTAATGGTGCAGGTTTTGGTTACTAAAATTCAGTCATCTACTAACTTCCTTATACTATTTCAACAATATGAATCAATTAGATGAGCCAATACACATTTTTACTAACTTATCCAACGATGCTATTTAGCTATAGCACCACTTCACCGTGGATAATGGATTACTAGATTAGCACTGATGCGTAACACCACATTTTCTCGGTAAATGGCCTACGATGAATCTAGCCTGCATTGGCCATTGCGTCTAAACACTAAACTGATGATAGCAGGGGCTCAAAGCCTCAAACCCATCCCTAGCCTTGTGATGAATACAGATTGGCGTCCACACTAAATTGATAGTATGGACTCGAACCGATCATTACTGATACTGATTATAGACTTGTTACAAATCTATATAATTTGGTGCCCACACTTAGCTGCATGATAGTTTGATTTCTGGTACTAGTTTTTAGAGTCTAGCCGGGCCATGCGTTTGAATACACTTGACTATTCGTTTGGTTAATTGTGGTTGTCCTAAAACACATTTAAAACGCAGTTTTTAGGCTTTTGGACTATAATGTCCAGGGGATTGTGGATTAGTGTGAATACGGATGAGTAGACTCAGTGTCGATGTTCTTGGAATATAATAATTATTTAATTCTATGAATGGCCCATGAACGTGACGTACCGCTGTCACCTTTGTTACGTAATTAACCGACAAAGTATCCGACACAAAACTGTTACGTAATAAAAATAGTGTATTTTTGACTGGGAATCCATTGTTGTGCTTTACAACACGTTACATAGTGTGCGTCTAGCGTTAAATTAGGGATCTAGTAACGTTGTCCAAATCCTCAAAATCCAATTGGATTCTAGTGGTTCCCTCATACCTTGTTGTATTCATATTAACAACAGAAGCATGGGACAGGTTTCAGTTTTTCAAATTTCTCTTTCGCTATTTTATCACAATCGGTTCAGAAATGGCTAAAATATCCATAAACATTTACCATTTGTAATAACAGTGGGGCCCCACAATTATTCAATAATTTTGAACCAGCCGCTTCCTCTTTTCAAAGATTTACAAAAGAGGTTTTTAAATAGTTGTTAATTATCTCTCTATCTCATCACTATTTCAACTAAACAGCATATGCACAATATTTTATTTAAAATGGTTGAAACCAATGAGTTTTTAAAGAGCGCCCTCTTGAGTGTTGACGGCTTTAAAAAAAATTAAGATAACAGGCTTTTTACTCATTGTAACTAACCATTGGAATTCGTCGGTCAGAGTCGCTGAAAACGTAACAGATAAAACAGTTAACTTTATCTGTATTCGTTAATTCTTGTCATAGACAGTGTAAATCAAACAAACACCAGAGGCGAAGAACTTTTTTTCAGGGGGGGGGGGGGGGGGCTTGTCAGTTGAAAAATGGGAAAGATAGTTATTCGGAATAAAGAAAAATTCTCTACGCCCATGTATCTATCATTTATAGCAGTCATGATATGAAATCCGTCGATCACAGCCGCTTAAAGGGATCTAGTAATTTTGTTGACATGTGCAAAAAGTGATGAGTGTTTTTTAATGTATATTGTTGTTATATTAAATATCCACTTGGTGCTGTGTGAAAATTTCAAGTTAAATTGACGTTATATGGCCGAGTAATGAGCAAAAATGCAAAGTGATATTCACTAACTCATTGCACTCACTTTGTACACGGTTTTGATGGTCCAGTGGATAATTTAACATCTGAACACTTCAATCGTAAATATCTTTTTAACGAAAGGGGGAAAAAAACGAAACCTTTCCCATGCTTTTATTATTAATATGAACATGAATACAACAAGTTATGAGGGAACCGCTAGAATTCCAATTGGATTTTTAGGATTTGGACAATGTTAGTTCAGTTTTGGTAGAGAGGGCGCTGCACGAAATATTTTTTGTGTGAGATAAGGAAAAACTGAGTGTAAAATTTGAAAGAGCATACAATTCTAATGGCAGAATAAACTTTATTTGACCAAAATCGGTTCAGAAACGGCTGAAATATCAATAAATATATCCAATAAGAATAAATCTGGGGCCCAGATATATTCAATGATTGTTTTAACAAATTGAAGAAATGCTTGCACTTTTTCAAACAAATTCAAAAGAGGTTTTTACAATAGTTGTTGATGATCTCTCTATTTAATCATTATTTCAGCAAAACATCACATGCATAATTTTGTATGAAACATGGTTGAAACCAATGCTTTTTTTAGAGAGCGCCCTCTTGTGTTCTAATGGCTCCTTTTTGTCGAGCCCACCGTAGGTGGAGGGAGACTAAGGGAGACTAATGCCCGGCGCAGACAGAGCCGACTCGACCCGATCCGACTGGTTTTCAGCCTGTATGCGCTGCCTCAGGACTCCGATTTTTCCAGTCAAGTGCCAGTCGGAGGTCATTGGAGGCCGATTCAACATGTTGGATCGGCTCCGACTGAGCGAAACTGACTCTAGCCTGACTAAAAACCAGTCGGATCGGGTCGAGTCGGCTCTGTGTGCGGAGGGCTTTAGGGATCCGTACGTCCGTCGGTCCGTCCGTCCATCCGTCGGTCCGTCCGTGACGCTTACAAACATTTGAATAACTTTCCAACCCTGTATCTGTTTGTTACCAAACTTGATTGGTAGATGCCCTACATTGGCGTCCATGATATTCTGGGGTCAAAGGTCACATAAGTAGGTCAACGGTCAAATGAGGGTCAATGTGAAATTGTACCTGCAAGAGTCTATCAGGGTTGATAACTTTCCAACCCTGCATCTGTTTGTAACCAAACTTGATTGGTAGATGCCCTACATTGGCCTCCATGATATTCTGGGGTCAAAGGTCACATAAGTAGGTCAAAGGTCAAATGAGGGTCAATGTGAAATTTTACCTGCAAGAGTCTATTAGGGTTGATAACTTTCCAACCCTGCATCCGTTTGTAACCAAACTTGATTGGTAGGTGCCCTATATTGGCCTCCATGATATTCTGGGGTCAAAGGTCAAATGAGGTCAAGTGGGCGAGACACTTTACGGCTATCGCCTTGTTTATGATAACAAGCTTTTTACTTAGTCGTTTGTAAGTGTCTATACCTTTCGAGCTACCTGGAAGATTCGCGACGGCTAAGTTCCGGCGGGCCAAACAGGCTGTGCGCCGCTCAATCTAATCGGCGGTGGATGGAATTCCCTTTATTTGTCCGCATTTTTCCAAGTTATGGTTCATAATTTACCACATAAATCCTCTTTTATAGTATTTCAACCATGTTGATCAATTTGTTAGGCCAACAGAGTGAATTTCTGTAATTTCTACATTACTGTCATTTGGCTTTAAACTACTGGACAGCTCAAACATCTTTGTGTTTTGGCGTTTATTCTCGTCAAAAGTATAATTCAAAATTGTCTCATATCTTAGGCTGTGTTTTTCCTGATTCAATCGTTTACTCGTTTTCTCAGTCATCTCGGTTTCCTTTGTGTGTTTAATCAATAAAATAATAAATATATTAAACTAAAAATGAAATAATCCGAGACCGTATGCTGGCTTAGACATTTAAGTTATCCATGTGCAATGGGCTAGATAATACATACACTCGTATATATAGAACCATTATATTGAATTAACACTTTCTTCTATCGCAAATCAAGAGGAAGAGATCATTAATGCGAATTGCGTCATTATCTTCACGCGATATATTATACAACTTTATGTAACTGCATACATGTTCACCTGCACAACAGTTTACGTAATAACCTCGGTCGTTGCTCTTTGCGTTCGTATTATATAACATAAATTATCAAGGATCCGTAGATCACACGCGCGGTGCCATCTAGCGAAAGCCTTGCGCATGATGCGTAACTTTGGTAACACACAATGGGTGATTTCAAGTATGGTGTTTGGGGTTGGTGTTAGTGCTTATTAAACACTTACACCGGCCTTAGGCACCATATTTGAGATGACTTCGTGTTAGGATGGTATACAGTGACATTGGGGGATTTGAAATATGGCGCCTAAGGCCGGTGTTAGTGTTTAATAAACACTAACACCAACCCCAAACACCATACTTGAAATCACCCATTGGCTCCGTGTTATCAAAGGAGTGTCCACAAACTAGCCTATTTGAAAATGGCGTCGACCCGCGTTGCTGCATCCCTAAGCTTGATGAACTTTAATACCTCCTTGGTTTCTTATGAATGTGATCTTTTGAACGTAATCTTTAGTTTCTGGTGCGGTATTTTGAACATTGTATTTATTCGCTTTCATCTATTTCAAAGTTGAAATTGATGTACTTCGGTCGTGCCCATTAGTGTTATGATATTGTGTTTTTAGCTCTCCTTCGTCACCATCATGCGTGACGTCATCTAGGCGCCATTTTGTTTTCAGTTTTCATTTTCTGAGCTATCGTATACATTGCTCAGGAATCATAATCAAAACCGTCATTATAATTGTCATTTTCCATCGCATATGAGAGTGTTTACAGATAAATTGCGTCGTTTGTCGCCATATAAGTGCTGTTGATTAGTAGCATTTGTGTCTTGCTTTGTTGTTGGTGTACATTCCGATGTATTTAATTTACTTATTGCTGTGCAAGTTGTAAGAAATTATTGCTTCATCTTTTATTTTTCTAGCAGATTCATTTCTGCCTTTTCAAATCATTTGATTTCTTTGTATCAACAACATCATCATCATCATACCATCATCATCAATATCATCATCAACCCTATCTCCTCTTCCTCCTCATCGTTATTATCATCATCATCATATTTCATCTTCTTTATCATCATCGTCACCATCATCGTCATTTTTTCCCTATTTTTGTCTTTATTTTGTTTGCTTTTTGTTGCTGTTATTGTTCTTCTTCTTCTTAGTATTTAATCAATACTAATAATATATTATTATTTATTTTCTCTCTTTTTGTTATGTAATTACTTTAATCATTCATCTCTCACTTTTTAAATCGATTTTCTGGTCAATCTGACCGATTTCCAAATTGTAGATAAACCAAATAGTGTTACTGGTGGAAACAACATAAATAATATATTATTGGGAGCATTGATTGGTTTGATATAAAATAAATGTGACAATTATAGTCGTTATCAATTAGTTTGCGCGATTTTTAAAAAACAAAATGCTTTTCACGGTACTGGATGTAGATCTTTTAATTAACCATCGATGTGGATGGTGAGTAGGGCTCACAATCATCTTTGTCTTCATTCGATAAAGGAGCTCCAATTGAAGCTCCTCGATTCGATTGATGAACCAAATAAATTGTGATTAATTTTGTTTGACTAGTGCGGCTTGTGTAAAATGTACAGCGAAGTTTATGTGATCAAGCCCAAAGGGAAATTTGGTTGCTTGATGAAGAGTGTGGGTGGTGTGAGTGGACGGGTGGTGCTTTTCTTTATCTGCATGCACTCGTTGTTCACCGATGCGACCAAAATAGATGAATATCCTTACCATGGCTAACCTAATGAGTGATCAGGCTAAATCTAAGGAGGAATTTGCTATTTTAGCTGCAAAGGTTTGGTTGGTCAAGGAGGCTAGCAAAGCAAGGGTGAGAAGATTTGGCAAGTTGGCAGTTACGTAACATCGCGGCTGTAGTACTAGTAGTTTGATCGAGGTCGCTTGACTATTGAGGAGTGCTGATGGAGACGGTCCACACACCGTAGCGTAGCCGATAGGGACCCGGAAAGTGTGGCGAGGTGGACCGATAACAAGAGGAGGGGGGGTTGCCTCATGTTACGCAATAGTTATTGATCATTTGGCTGGGGGTTCATCATTCTGTCCACTAACCAAGCTGCGTTGATACACACGCACAACCAGTGGAATGTGATGATGCTAGCGTAAAATAATAAGGGAAAAAGCTCGTTCGTAATATTACGTAATCGTCTTCAGCCTCCATGCAGATATCTTTGTTTGTATTTATACCCGTCACATCTTTACTCATTCAGGCTTTAGACCCCAGATTAGAACTAAAACTGAAAGAGGATGTGGTTCGCTCCGAAACAATCATCCCGTTACATTTTAAGAACACGTTGCTATATAGTATAGAGAGTAGCGGCCTAACCGTATTTTGTTTTAATATGATCAAAACAAATTCAAAGTTTTTAAAACTGGAAGAGGATGTGGTTCGCTCCGAAACAATCATCCCGTTACATTTTAAGAACATGTTGCTATATAGTATAGAGTGTAGCGGCCTATTAAACCGTATTTTGTTTTAATATGACCAAACAAATACAAAGTTGTATTTTCTTTTCGTTTATAGGGGGCGATGTTCTCTCCTCTATGATAATATGAAGGATACAAGGATGGAGAGAGTGGGGGGGGGGGGGGGGGGGGGGGGGGGGGGGGAGGCAATCTAAATTGTACCCTTTCAATGTAAAACTAAGTAGAGGGATGACAAGATCACAGTCATGTATATACAACGCAACGTTTGTTTGAAAATAATTCGATTCAGACACAAAATAATATCCACGTAGAAAGTCTTTTATTTCGAGTAAAACGCCAAAGTGGCTATTAGATTGACCGTGCAAATCTTCTGTTTGAAAAGTTATTTTAGGGGGGGGGGGAACAAAAACACATTTCTATATATATATATATGTGGAATTAGTTAAATAATGTAGGTTCCTGTAAAGCAATTTGCGTTAAAGGGATAGTTGAGTTTTGGTATAGAGGGCGCTACACACAATATTTGTTTGTGAGATAATGACAAACTGAGTGTACAATTTGAATGACAGAGTAAACTTTATTTGATCAAAATCGGTTAAAAAAGAGCTGAAATATCCATAAATATAAACCGATCGGAATAAATGTGGGATCCCACATGTATTCGATGATTTAAAGGGATAGTTCAATTTTGGTGAGTATTATAGAGGGCGCTACAAGATATAATTTGTTTGAGAGATAATGAAAAACTGAGAGCAAATTTACAAGAACGTACAATTTTAATGACAGAATAAACTGTATTTGATCGAAATCGGTTCAGAAAGCCAGACCTGAAATATCCATAAATATAACCATTTGGAATTATTGTGGGGCCCCACAATAATTTTGAACCAGCCGTTTAAAAAAAAAAATTGGTTACACTTTTTAAAAATTTACAAAAGATGTTTTTAAATATTTGTTGATGATCTCTCTATGTGATCATTATTTTAACAAAACATTTGTATTAAACATGGTTGAAACCGATAAGTTTTTAGAGAGCACCCTCTTGAGTGTTAACGGCTCTTTTTGAATGATAACAGGCTAAGTCGTTTGTAGATGTTTATACTTTTCGAGCATGGTGGAGTTATAATTATTAGTTTGTAACGTTATGGTGCAGGATTTGGTTACTAAAATTCAGTTTGACTAAAAACTGTACTCTCCTTACCAGAACTCAACTATCCCTCTGGTGCTATTTAAATCTAAATCCATTTATTATAGCTTCCAATTAATTTTGACAATTTTGTTTTCTCTCCACTCCCTGAGGAGCATATAGACATAATTACTTACTAGGCACATATTGTTTAGTCTGGATAATACAAAACTACTTCTAGGTCTGCATATTATAATGTATTCGGCCTGCATGTCTTATAAGTCGCTCAGTTTCATAACATACAGTTGAACTGTTTTTTTTCTTCTTCTTCATTACGTAATGTTACATGATCAAATTGCGATGGAACATTAATCTAAACAAACTGCAAGAGTTACATGATCAGATGCCTTGAGGTAACATGCGCAAAAAAAAGAAAGAAAAGGAGATTAGGTAATTCTGATAAAATTAATGTGGTCCTTATAGAGCTTGTTTTAAAACATTGGAGGGCCGAAGGACGGGGTGATACGCTTTCCCCGTCTGTGTATATTATCTAACCCCCAAAATACTAGCCTATATAGCTCTACCAGATAAGGTAACATTTTGTTTGCTATCTCAAAGTTGTTAAAGGGATCTAGTAACATTGTCAACTCATTGTACTTATATTACCAATAGGAGCACGGATCATCAACAACTATTTAAAAACCTGATTTTGTAAATTTTTGAAACACGGTGTAACCATTTATTTTTATAGTTAAGTTTCGGTACAGAGAGTACAGTTTTGGTCAATCTGAATATTAGTAACCAAAACCTGCACTATAACATTACGCACTAATAGTTATAACTCTACCATGCTCGAAAGGTATAAACAAATTACAAACGGCTAAGTAAAAAGCCTGTTATCATTTTTTTTTAAAGAGCCATCAAAACACAAGATGGCGCTCTCTGAATTAAGCGCATTGGTTTCAACCATTTTTTATTTTAAAAAATTGTGTATGTGATGTTTAAATAATTAAATAGAGAGATCATCAACAACCATTTAAAAACCTGTTGTGTAAATTTGTAATAGGTGTAAGCATTAATATTGTTTGTCAACGGCTTGTTCAAATATATCGGATTATTGTGGGGCCCCACAATAATTACAAATGGTTATATTTATAGATATTTCAGCTCGGGCTTTCTCAACCAATTTTGATCAAATAAAGTTTATTCTGTCATTAAAAGTGTACGCTCTTGCAAATTTGACACTCAGTTTTTCATTACCTAAAAAAAATTATATCTTGTAGCGCCCTCTATACCCAAACTCAACTATCCCTTTAAATCATCGAATAAATGTGGGATCCCACATTTATTTCGATCGGATATATTTATTGATATTTCTGCTCTTTCTGAACCGATTTTGATCAAATATAGTTTATTCTGTCATTAAAATTGTATACTCTTGCAAATTAGACACTCAGTTTGTCATCACCTCACAACAAATCATTTCTTGAAGCGCCCACTATACCGAAACTCAACTATCCCTTTAATGGTTTCATCACATTTCAAATTCAGAGTTGTTGTTTTCGTTTTTTTTAATGTTTATAGATGTACCGTTATAAATAGAAATGTCAAAACATTCGATCACTGCGACATGGGGCTGTTTCAAAAATATGTTAATTGGACTTAAATTAAAAATTAAGACTGAGGGATAGTTGAGTTCTGGTAAGGAGAGTACAGTTTTCGTGAAACTGAATTTTAGTAACCAAAACCTGCATCATTACATTACAAATTAATAGTTATAACTAGAAAGGAACACAAAATTACAAATGACGTAGTAAAGATCATGTTATCATTAAAAAAGAGCCGTTAAAACGTAAGAGGGCGCTCTCTAAACAATCATCGGTTTCAACCATTTTGAATAAAATATTGTGCATGTGATTCTTTGTTGAAATAGTGATTAGATAGAGAAATAACCAACAACTATTTAAATACCTATTTTGTAACTTTTTGAAAAGAGGAAGCATTTTTTTGAATTTTTAACGGCTGGTTCAAAATTCTCTAATAAACCTGGGGCCCAGGTTTATTACAAATTGTTATATTTATGGATATTTCAGCCGTCTCTGAACCGATTTTGATCAAACAAAGATGATTTTATTATTGAAATATTATGCTCTTTCAAATTTTACACTCAGTTTTTCATTACCTCACAAAAAAATAAGTAGTCTAGCGCCCTCTCTACCAAAACTCAACTATCCCTTTAAATATTGGTAGGCTACAGGCCCGTAGCGTAAAACGGGGCCGAGACCACTAGTTGAGCCGTGTAAAGAGATGGGGGGGGGGGGGGGGGGGTGGTCGTCAACAACAATATTGTAACAATATTGGGGGGGGGGGGGGGTCGTCAACAACAATTTTGTAACAATATTGTTTCCCTTTTAGGCATTTTAGTCCGCTCTCTATAAAAAAAAAACCTTCACAGCCGCAAATACTGATCTTGGTATCATTTTCTCCGTGAAACTGAAAGATGCCTCATGCAGTGAAACCGTTTGAAGTATCCCGTTCCGTTTTATTTGGGCCACCCTATATACATACGGCTCTGGAGATGGGTGTGGAAATAATGCCCCTCTCTCCATTACATCGGAGGAATTCGCTCAGTTTATCCATGGATTGTACTAGGGACTAGAGTACACTCCATGGTTTATCACTAACCAGACTACATGCATGTCTGGCTCTGGAAGGACACTCGAGAGGGTAATGAACACATAGATGAATTATTACGTAACAAACGAGGGACAATTAGCGCTTAAAGAAAAGAAACAAAAGATGAGAGGAAAGTGAGAAGGACCAAGGACGGCGTTCCTGCCGACGCGACGGGCATGCGGGCATGGCAGTTCGCTGGTCCACGCGTAACTTCACCTTTATCGCTAAGATTACACGCATTTAGGGTTCGTATGACGGGGGGTCAGCGACCATTCTCTTCACTGGTCGTCCATGATTGGGCCAAGGATGGTTCTCTCAAACTGTGTGTATCAATATCACCGCGGAACTTTGCCTACATTGTTTAAAATGTGAAGAAAGAAAAAAAAAACTCCGACTGAGAGAGGGAGAGAGAGAGAAAGAAGGGAAAACAATAAAATGTGATTTCATAACAAGAAATTAAAGTCATGATGTTTTTGAGTCGAGTGCGTGGACTGGTCTCGGTGATCGTACAGATTGTGATTACCAGGCGATATTCAGAATCGTGCGTGGCATTGGTAACCGGACAGCCGCCAGGAGTACGAGGGTTACGTAACAATATCGCGAGGGAAACGATTACCGAGGTAACATGATTACATAAGATGCCTGGTACGTGTTGTATGTTCATACAATCATGTGTTTGTAAGACCTTTACGATTACAGCCCCAATTGTAACACGCCAACCTTGGGACTGGGTGGATGGCTAGGCCGGGTCGCGGCGGGCTATCAAATTGCTCGAATTGTTTTACAAAACTGGTCACGTATTCACAAAGAGGTCATCGAAATTCGTAATGACCCAGACAAAAGACCACCATCAAGATTTTGCCTAAATAACTGATAAGTAAGATATTTGTATTATTATTATTGTTGTATTGATGGAAGTAGGAGTGTATAGGACTTGTCTTGCCGAGAGTAATAATGTAATTGCATATTGATGAAAAAAAATAATAGTCTAATTATCTTGCTAAACAAATTATAATCATGGTTATTCATATGAAATACACCTACGTTAGAAGAAAAACACGAAATTCAACCATTTTATTGTCAACCATGGATTTTATTCGAACATTATACAGAGAAATGTAATAATGAATATAAATATTCACCGAAGCGCATTTTTAATAGATATTAGTTTTATATTCCTTGTTGACCATTCATTGCGAGACAAACGAATATCACTAGCGATATTATTTCCCATATTAGTTTTGTTTTGTATTTTCGTATACAACAAATAATAATCCTTATTATGTTTTTAATATTTAGATTATTTATATCTCAATAACAAGAGGATATTTGGCAAATCCCAATACTGGCGCGGCCCGATGAAGATGAAACATCGGGAACCACTCGAGTTGCAAATTAGTCGTAGTAGTGCGGCCTGCTGGGTGAGACCGACAAGCACGTGGTTACATGGTTTGGTCTGGTTATGGTCTGGTTTGGTCACCAATCTCTTGAACATTTAATTTTTACAACTTTATACATTACAATAAAAATGATCACGCAAGGCTAAACGATTACGCAATTATGTTCGCCAGGGGAAAAGCTGTTTGTTCTTTCAACGGGTGAACACGTGCTTATTGGGCGTAGCGATTTGTGACCTCTCGTTGTGAGAAATAAGGGATACACGATAACTTTTTATATAGGAGAGAAGTGTATAATGAGTAAAACTAGATTAATAGAGTCTAAAACCTGGACTAACTCCCATGCAGAATACTCTGCGTCTCCATGCCCGTCTGCAAACAAGTAAGGCCTCTTTTTATGTTTCATAGGCTTTGGGGGGCATTTCGGGGGCGAAATCACCCCAAACCCCTATGTAATTTTGTCACTGTCACTATACATGCCTTCTCCATCACAGGCGGATCAGGGAAGGGGGTACATGAACCGCAATTTGACTGGTCGACCTGCCCCAACGACTCTCAGTTGTTTGTGCGCATGCATGGGTTACGTAACCATTCAGGGTTAATGACCAATTATACCTAGGCTATACTGTGCAGTGAAAAGGGACCACATCGTGTAGTAAATTAGTGCAGAAACTTGTGTTGGAGAAAAACAAAATAAAAAGCCCCACTTTTATTGCTGCTCCGTTTTGTCATCTGATTGAAACTAAACTGCCTAGGCTATTGATTGATCGCACACTTACTTCGTCCAAACAAACGGAAGAAAGAAAAGAAAAGGAAAGAACGTCTTGCATTGAATGTGATTAATTATGACGTAACGTAATGATAATCGGGCATTACTGGTACCCCATCGGGTTTCACTTTCAAACTAATTCTACATTATTTTGTGAGTATATCTTACCCCACTTTACACTTATCAATTACAAGTAATTTTGTTTTCTTTGAAGGTCTACTTAACTGTAATGTAAACAAATATAAAAGGAAACACTAATCTTCAATCTATCGAATACAATATATCGAAACATTTATCTCTGTTATGTCCTAAAGCAGATCTGCTTCACGTTTGATTCACTCACCTCATCACTCCATCAGACTATTTATCTCCCGCGCTCAGGATAATAGTCTCCACTTTCTTCGTCTACATTTCTAAAATGATATAATTATTATGATAACTCCAACTGTTTATGATAATTAGCAAAAAAACAGAATTCACTTTCCCCCTATCGCTCTCTCTCTCTCTCTCTATTCCGTCTTTCTCTAACCGTCGACTCCAATCGAAAAGCGTTCGGGAACGATTTTCAATTCAATCTTACATATTATCTCCATAATTAGGGAGAGTGAGAGACATTTGCAAAATTAAACAAATCCATTCCATTCTTCTTTTACACTGTTTACCAAAAGTCAAACAACAAGGTACTACAAGAAAAGTGTGAAAGCTCCAAGTGATTTTGGATGGTTTTGGCTGCATGGCATTGAGCAAGTCGAGAGCAATGCAACATCGAATTTAGGTTCCATCAGACGAACGAGTCAAAGTTTCATGAAGTTGAAAACTACTGAGCGCCACCTATAGACGATATCTCTATATATTATTTCGAATGACTGTACACGCTTTGTCGATTTGGCGACTCTTGTGCGTGCAATCGACCCTCTTCTTTTCAGTTCATTTTGTGATGACATCGTTGTTTGAAACAGAACAAAATATTTAACTCATATACATGCATAAAATACAGCTTCTACTAACCTTAAATTATTAACTGACGAGCTTTCGTCTCCAACTGGAGACTTTCTCAAGCAAAGTGATTTTGGTTTCATCACATATCCTGGATTTTATCGCACTGTGATCACTGCATGGGGTGAATATTGGTGAAAGAGAAATGTTTGACTCCCATGGGACTGTGTTTACTACAGCGTATTATGGTTACTTTTTGACGCTGTTCTGCGTCAGAAATACCAGGGTGACAACACCAGGGTGAAAGCAAAATTTGAAATATTATAATGCGGGCGAATTTTTAAATGTTTTTGACAAATTGTTTAATTTTTTTATAAATCGAATCGCGCTTCTGTCTATACGGATGCAGAATGTTACTTTGTTGATAAGAATTTCTTCAAAATCAAACCTGCGTTCGAGTCAAAATTTCATCGAGTTGAAAATGGTTGAGCGCCATCTATAGACACTATCATTCTGTACCTTTTCAAGCGTACATTCACAAGATGTAGGCATGTTTTCAGTGGATGTGTGTGTGGGTGTCTGTGCACGCGTGTGTATGTGTGTACGTACGTGCTTGTATGGGTGTTTTTTTTTTTGGGGGGGGGGGGGGGGGGGGGTGTCCGTAAAATGTTCTTAACAATTTTTCGAAGCCAAGACCAAGTACTTTCAAAATGTTCGAGCCCGAGACCGGAGATCTTCGAAAATTGTGGGGCCCGAGACCGGGTTTTAGTCGGTCGAGACCAGGTTTTAGTCGGTCGAGACCAGGTTTTAGACGGTCAAGACCGCTTAAAAGTCACCTCGAGACCGGCTAAAATTTGAAAGGGGGGGGGGGGGTTCAAACCCCCCAAAACAGCCATTTTTGGGTCAAAGTGGGGGGGGGGGGGGTTATTTGTTTCTTCACCCGACAAGCGAGATAAATTAATTTCTTCATCACCTCACCCATTAGCACTAAAGTCAAACTTATTGGCCCGGATTCACAAAGCAGGTTTGTATAGGAGGTTTGTACAAACCATGGTTTATCCATGGTCTACATCTATGGAGTACTTCTCGTATACAAGTAAAACAATTTATAATTTATAATGATATGACTGTTAGTGCTTGCTAACCAGCAAATTTCACCATGTGAGAAGGCAAACATGTATTTGGTGCATTTTGTAAATGTGTACCATCAACATTGTTAACAAGTATGGAGCTTACATTCTTTCTCCATCAGTTTACAAATGGCACTCCATAGATGTAGACCATGGATAAATCATGGTTTGTACAAACCTCCTACAAACCTGCTTTGTGAATCCGGGCCATTACCTTTGTCTAAACTGGTTTGGGGGAATTTTAGCGGTTATTTTGTACCTTGCCGAATTTACCGTTTTTATTTTACAAAATAGAAGCATAAAAGACATTTTTCCTTTTAAATGTCTCCCTGTTATTTAGATAGTATCCTTACAAGCCTTAGGGACAATAAATGTTTTACAGGGAGTACTGTGTAGAAATGATACAAATACATGTACATACATTAAGAACATTCAAGTACATTATACAAGTGGGAAATAAGTTACAATTATCTTCAAACAATAACCAATCTCTCATGAGGGGGGGGGGGGGGGGGGGGAGGTGGGGGTATCTGAAATAGTCCCCAACTCATTCCCTTAAACAAAACACGCTATACCATGAATACTCTTGTCATCATAATAATCCGTCCCCACCTCTTCATTCCCAATGGACGACGATCAGGTTAAATGAGAGTGTTTCTTGAAATCCAGACCCCTTCCAAAAACACAGGGAAATATTTCTTAAATGTTCAGAAATATTTGTTCTATTTTGTCGGGGTCTCAGTAGTCATGCTGGTTATGATTGATATTTAGAATATTTCGATAAAAAAAAAAAAAAGAGAAAGAAGATATCGAAGTTGGAATATGAGAGCATGAAAAAGGAAGACTGTGGGAAAATCTCTAAAGCTAGTAGTTTTACTTTCACTCTTACTGACAGTCTGGTTAAAGGGATAGTTGAGTTTTGGTAGAGAGGGCGCTGCACAAAATAATTTTTGTGAGTTAATGTAAAACTGAGCGTCAAATTTGAAAGAGCTTACAATTTTAATGGCAGAATAAACTTTATTTGATCAAAATCGGTTCAGAAACGGCTGAAATATCCATAAACATAACCATTCGTAAGAAATGTGGGGCCCCACAAGTCAAGTATTCGATAATTTTGAACCAGCCGTTAACATTCGGTTTAAAATGCTTCCTCTTTTCAAAAAATTTCAAAAGAGGTTTTTAGATAGTTGTTGATTATCTCTCTATCTAATCACTATTTCAACAAAACATCACATGCAATATTTTATTTTAAATGGTTTAAACAAATGCGGGTTTTTAAAGAGCCCTCTTTAGTTTAAACAGCTATTTTTTTAATGATAACGGGCTTTTTACTTAGTCGTTTGTATTTTTTGTATTCCTTTTGAGCATGGTGGAGTTATAACTATTAGTTTGTAATGTAATGGTGCAGGTTTTGGTTACTAACATTCAGTTTGATTAAAACTGTACTCTCTCTACCAGAACTCAACTATCCCTTTAACATTGCGTTCTCCATATCCCTCCCATCCCTCCCTCTCACTGCCCCCACCTCCCCTCCATCTTCATCCCCTCTCCCCTCCCCCTCTCCCCACTCCACTCTCCACCTCTCACCCGTTTACCCTCTTAAAGGGATAGTTGAGTTCTGGTAATAAGAGAGTATAGTTTTGGTCAAACTGAATTTTAGTAACCAAAACCTGCAACATTATACATTGCAAACTAATAGTTATAACTCCACCATGCTCGCAAGGAATACAAAATTACAAATGACTAAGTAAAAAGCCTGTTATCATAACAAAAAAGGAGCCGTTAAAACTCGAGAGGGTGCTCTCTAAACACTCATCGGTTTCAACCATTTTAAATAAAATATTGTGCATGAATTGTGATGTTTTGTTGAAATAATGATTAGATAGAGAGATAATCAACAACTATTCAAAAACCTCTTTGTAAATTTTGGAAAAGAGGAAGCATTTAACAAAAAAAAAATTAACGGCTGGTTCAAAATTATCGAATAATTGTGGGGCCCCACCATTATTACAAATGGTTATGTTTTTGGATATTTCAGCCATTTATGAACCGATTTTGATGAAATAAACTTTATTCTGACATTTAAATTGTATGCTCTTTCAAATTTGACACTCAGTTTTTCATTATCTCACAAAAAAGTATTTTGTGTAGCGCCCTCTATACCAAAACTCAACTATCCCTTTAATATGTGTATAATCATTATCAAAACAACATAATTATTATAACATCAGCTAAGAATTTAGGTTTTTATCATGTCATTTGTCAGCGAAGATTTTGGTGGCGGAGCCTAATTCTACCGATGTCGGCGTAATCATTATCGGGGAGCATTGTTCTTGGAGCAATCGTCGATATTTTCGGAGCCAATTCGTAGTCCTGAGCAAATTGTGTGGCCGGACCATATGCCATGGCACCCCATCGACGTATACTAATCTTTTCTGACGAAGGGGTGTATGAAGGGGGAGCAAAAAGAAAAAGGGGGCTAGGAGGTAGGTCAGATTTCCGATTTCCGGTTTTGAGCCTGTGCTCCCTAAAAACAATACACAGAGTTACGTATTAATGTATTTGTTTGTTGATTTTCTACCAACGGGGTATTATGAGGGAGCTTGCTTCCACGCTGCATGGGGTGAGGGTGTGAAAGATCTGGGTCGGGGACCGGGGGGGGGGGGGGGCATCACCAACCCCCATTCTATAGCCATGTTCACCACTGAATTAACTGATATGAGCGATGAGAAATGCGATACAATGCGATTACATCTGAACACGAGTGCTAAATTGGATCGCTCATTAAGCCATCCGATAAATGCCTGGAATGGGGTGGCCCACGAAAACAAGTTGAAACCAATCTACGGGCCTACATATAATGTAATCTACAGTAAGAGCATCCATGCAGTCACAAGTGAGGTATACCTAGTATAGGTAAGGGGGACACGTGGGGGTGGGGGGGGGGGGGGGGGTTCCCCATCTATGGTGATTCCCCCAAACCCTCTTTAACGCCGTGAGGGAAAGTCTATAAAGACTAAAAGACATACACAACACATTCTTATATAGTTTTGGCTATAGGCCGACACCCCCTCCCACATCTTCACCATTGGCAACCTATATACCCCTTACAATAATTTTCTCCCGCCACAATGTCCTCCATGACTGCATCACTGAGAACATCCATCCTCTTGATGAACTTAATCAATGATGACGGCATCTACACAAGTTTACTAAGTGGAAGACCAGCCAGCCGATGCCAGTTCTACTTGATGCAAGACACCAATAAACCCTATAATGTATGCCACGATATGCGTATCATCTCGCTTTGAAAGTCAAACTAATTTTGCTTGGAAACGATACCGATACAATATATACTTGTCTTCGATCACTGATCACCAAGAGTTCCATGTAAGTTTGGATGATTTTGACAATGTTACTAGATCCCTTTATCCCACTTTTGGGGCATGAGCAAAGAGGGGGCAAGGGACTCGATGGGGACAGCCTGTTCCCAAAAATGAAATTCGTGCTATTTTTTTTGTATTCAATCTTGGGCCAAGCAGGGAGGGAGTGCTAGGGGATAGAGGGGGCAATATTTCGCAAAAGTGGGCGATATTACCCGTTGTTACTCCGGTACAGTTAATATGCCGTCGTCTACTTGTAACAAGAAAAGGGCGGTGTGATGGTAGACCAAGCCCACTAGTATAACTTCTGGGGTAGACCTACCCGCAGCAAAGAACAGGCGATGACAGGCCTAACCGGGTCATCTCTACCGGGACACTTACGGGCCAGAAGTACGGCGATGATAGACGCGCATCACTGGAGGGCTTTGGGGCCTGGTGACGTGTTCTTGATGACTGTGTATAATAAGCTTACTACTACTAGTGTAATATCCACGAGTCGGAATTAAGGAGTGTGATGCAAATTATTTGATGTGGTATGAAGAGATTTGCATTGATCATATATGGTGAAAAACTGCTGCCATTGACGTGGCCAAGTTCGCGTACTTGTATAAACGACACATGCACGCCCAAAACCCAATGTATTGGAGTTACAGTAGTCCTTGGGACACATTACCTTGTTACTTACTATATCTTGTTAAAATGACATTGTTATAATATGCATCTTGTTATATCAGGGTAACACAAAAAAAAGAATATAAAGGGCTGGGACGTGCAAAATTGTTATAAGAGGGTTCTGTTATAACAGAGCTCTACATAACGAGGTTCAACTGTACCATAATGAGTTCCCATGTAACGGAAGTTATAAGCTTTATAAATGACCCATCCGTGCGGAACCAAGCAGGGCTAAGGAGGGGGGGGGGGGGGGGGGGGGGCACGTGCCCCCAATAATTTAGCAAAACACTATAAAAACATAGGGGGGAAGTCCTACAAAATACAATGCGTGGTAGATACACGAAAGAAAGCACGTTAGAAAGATAAGTACGATTTAAATATATTATTCGGATTTTTAATTATCCACTGGAAAGTTATACCTATGTACAAAGTCAATGCAAAAAAAGAAAACCACCTTTTTAAACTTTTACAATGTATTTTCTCTCCCCTTTCCTAAATTATTACATACAAATGACTTATCCAGACAAAGAGAAGAAAAAAATAGTCAGAGAAAATGTATCTACATTCAACTAAATGTATAATGCTATCCCCTGTACATTGTCTCTCATTAAAGATTTCTGTATTTTATCAACTTAAAATGTAATATAATTCCTTCTCACTTCTGTCCCTTTTGTCATTATAATTTGTCTATAATCTAAACAAAAATATTTTCTTTGAAGCTATCTTATGTTCCCACCTAACAGTTCTTGCCAAAATGATAGCAAAATCAAGGAGACAAATTAGGAAGTGACTTTATAAAGCAGACATTTAGTTAAAATATCATAATACCACTTATGACAAAATAATGACTTGGGAAATAGATCAAGAAAATAGACGAACAAATAAATACATCACTCAACTAAACATGAATTAAAACATGGAACAAAGTACTTCATATTCCCAATCTTGATCCAAATTGTCCCTCTGTTTTCCAGCGCCCTTTGTGATTTTAGTCTTGCTTCCCTCATATGGCCGGGTGACGAGATGGTAGCAGTCGCTCGTCCGACAAAATAGATACACGAACATACTCAATTAAACAGAACATGAATGAGTAGATAAACCCATGACACATGAACAAATGTCATGTAACAAATAATTTAATACATATATAAATAAATCAATCAATAAATAAATAAATAAATGAATAATGGAAAAAATAAATGTACAAATAAATAAATGAATAAATAAATAAATGAATAAAGGAAAAAAGAAATGTACAAATAAATTAATGAATAAATAATCGAATAAATAATTGAATAAATAAACTCATCAATCAATTATGAAATGAATAAATAAACGAATAACTGAATAAATAAATTAATACATTCTAACAAAAATACATGAATTGAATCATGACTCAAATTCCTTGGTGTAGAATGTGATATCCTATCCGATATCTATCCATCGACCTTGGTGATTTCAGTCTCGCTTCCCACTGATGTGGGTGACGAGATGGTGGCAGTCGCTCCTCTGACAAAATTAGATAACATTCTCTTGTAATCATATTATTTGTCCATCTCTCATGACCTCTCTCCATTTCTATGTCTATCTATCTATGTATTTCTATTAACGTTCTTACCTATCTTTATCTCGCTCTCCCTCCCTCATTTATTCACCTTTTTGTTTTGTTTGATTACACTTTCTACCATAACCATCGACCAAGTTAGAAAACATTCTCTTATAACCATATTAATTGCCCATCTCTCACGACCCCTCTTCATTTCTATATCTGTATGTCTGTCTGTCTATTCGTATTAACTTTACTTCCCATACATTTTCTCCCTCCATTAGTCGCTGTTTTGTTTTGTTTCATTTTGTTTTATCAGTTTCTCTACAACAACATGACTCTCGACATAGTTGAATAACATTCTCTAATAATTAAATTATTTGACGTTCTCTCGCGATCTCTCTCAATTCCTCTGTCTGTCTATTTCCTCTGTCTTTCTCTCTCATTTGATTTTTGTTTTGTTTCCTCTGATTATATAGCATATAATTCTCGACAAAAGTAAATGAAATAGCCATTCTTTAATCACGTAATTTGTCTTTCTTTTACAACATTGTTTAAATCTCCTACATTTTGGCTACATGTGTTATTCTCGCTTCATCACTATCTTCTTCATTCTCTTTCTCTCTCACGCATTCGCTGCTTTGTTTAGCTGTATCCGAACTCTACAACCTTTCCCCATTTCTCTCAATAATTTCTCTTCAATAAATAGATAAATCGGCCAAAATAAAGAACATATTGTTTCTTGTAGAAGTTATTCTCAGTTTATCAGTTTATTAATTTCAAAATCAAGCGAAATGTTATTCAAACAAACGAGAAAGTATAGAGGGGAGAGAGTTAAAAAGACAAAATATAAATACATAATGTTGGCGGAGGAAAAACACAGATGCGATTGAGATGCGCATGGCTTATATTTGGAAATACGTGGGATAAACCATTGATAAACGTAAGCACTCGTAGAAACAAATTGGCGGGCAAGGGAAGAAAGAGGATACCTAAACTTAAGTGGAGAAGAGGCCGAATGACGAAAGACAAAAGTACGGGTCATAATCATCGGGCTAATTTCCGAATTCCCCCTCGCATTCCTCTCGCTGTTCTGGTCCGGTAGGAAGCTGTTCGACACACATTGTTGAGATGGCGAAGTGACATGGCGGATTAAACTCACCGATAAAAACTCTTCGTTTTCTTCATCCGAAGGGGGGAGATCGAGGGGGGACGGGTAGGGGGGTGTAATGGACGGCAACCGGCGCGCACTCGGATGTCGGCGCTACGGGAATCATTTGCTCGCAAATAGATATCGTTTACCCCTCGCCTGTCCGCCAACCCCGCCAATAGACATAGAAGCCGCAATGCAATACTTGGGATACTTGGAGATAATGACATAATGAGCCCGCATTATACCACGGTTGTAAGACATGTAAGACATAAAGAGAACAGACACGTGAGTTCTGGTGGGCCACGGTTGTCAGAGAATCATCAAAGGATAGTATGTTGGATTATATAATGGAGAGATGAAGATAGACAAACGAAACGACTTGAAGTCGTTATTTTAGTCGTCATTTTACTCCGGTCATGACGTAAAAACAACATTATTGAAACATGGCAGCCCAAAATAGGGAATGAAAGATGACGCCCTCTTTGTAATACTTAGTAATTTCATGTGACGTTCCAATTGGCCCGCTGAGAGACACTGCGAGTCAACCTCCAATGTAGTACAGGATGCTTAAAGTTAAACACACATGCACATTCCCACATTCAAGCATACCACATACGTAAGCACACCCACACGCACAAACACACATGTATACGCACATACTGTATCACGCACACAAAAACATACGCACATACACACATACACACAAACACACACGCACAATTACTTTCAGTAACAAGTATAAATTACAAAGGTAGACATTTTCCTCAACAAATAGTGGCAGCACACACCTTTCAGTATTATCGAAAAACATTTAAAGTGTGCAATTTATTCGACAAATAGTAGGAAAAGAACGGAAATGTATGTTATTGTAATAACGTATAATGCATGTATTATGCTAGCTTTAAAGGGATCTAGTAACAATGCCCAAATCCGCAAAACTTATACTTAGAACTATAATATCGGTTCTTACATACCTTGTTGTATTCGTATTACCAAAAGAAACATGGAACAAATTTGGAAAACTAAAACCTGTTCCATGCTTCTGTTAGTGATACGAATGCAACAAGGTATGAAAGGACCACTAGATTACGTTTTGTGGATTTGGACAATTCCATTTGATTCCATTTGAAAGATCATTGAATAAAACATGTGAAATGAGAATTATTCCCTTTCGAATGTTCTCATAGTTGTAAAATTTGATTTCAAAATATTTTATTTATAAGTCTACCATGCCGGGGGACATCTTGCCTTTTTAGAAAAAGACAACAAAAATGCTTATAGACTTTTTTGAAAAAAAATCAAAATACGGTTTTAAATAGTTGTTGATGATATCTCTATTTAATCATTATTTAAAAAAAAAACATCACATGCACAATTTTGTATGAAAAATGTTTAAAACAAATGAGTTTTTAGAGAGCGCCCTCTGGAGTTGTCACGGTTCTTTTTTTAATGATAACATGGTTTTTACTTAGTCGTTTATAATTGTGTATACCTTTCGAGCATGGTGGAGTTATAACTATTAGTTTGTACCGCAATGGTGCAGGTTTTGGTTACTAAAATTAAGTTTGACCAAAACTCAACTATCATTTTAAGAAGAATTTTGATTTGTTCACATATTCCTCTGATATCAGGGAGTTCAATTTGTACTCGAGAAAGTCAATGAGTGATTAGATTAACGGTTATGTTGAGTTTTGTGTCCATTATTTATACGACACTATACTGGCTTAATCATTAACTAAGTCTTTTTTAGTGATAGGGATACTAAACGAATATAAGCAACAAGGACTCATAGTTATAAAACTGCATTAGCTTAGTATTGATATTACAAACATTCCTATAGGTTTTCCCGCTCAATTTTGCGATTGTGTCATTCGAATTGATACAAGGAGCAAACGAATTCGCGCGATTTGCGATCGCCGTGTCAAAGCAGCATTCGAATTCGTAAATAGTCGTTCAAAATCGCGTCTGAGCAAGTGAATTTGCACAAAGAGCATACCGTACCTTTTCATCAATGGTCATTCAAAGTCGCACGTAGTTCACGCTGGGGCTACTGCACATTCGCGAATTCGAGTGTCCATAAATGAACTATCGTGTCTATTCACGAAACCGTATGCGTATATGCATGAATTCGTTTGCACTTATTCGGAATTTGAAAGACCGATACCAACGATTACGCGGCAATGCGTGAATTTGAATGACACTTAATGAATTCGATTGAAAAAAGTGTAAAATTGAGCGGGAAAATATATATATCATGTTAATCAAATTATCTGTTATACATGTTCATGCTTATTTTTAGTATTCAATGAGTGTTCTTCTTTTTTTATTATTTGTATAACTAGCTTGTATACAAATATGTAATTATGTTGAATATGAAATCAATAAAATCGATCTATCAATCTCTAGAAATTGAATCAGTTAATGAAATGACGTTTCCTCATGCAATGGTGTATTCATATCACATATACGTAAAATAGCTCTGATTTTAGTTCTGATTGTATTAAAGGAAGTTTCAATGCATTACCGTATTGGATAAACTTCTTGAAGTAGCCTACTGCAGTGATGACAAGTGTCGTATCTTGGGTTTTCCATTTTCAGGGGGCATTATCTATGGTTCCCTTTTTTTTTGGTATTAATTGTCACATTATTGGGGTCATGCCCCCCCCCCCCTCCCACCCGAACCCCCGTATACCATCGTAGTGGGGGTATCGTAGCCATGCCATTGGCCATGCCTAGAGGAAACAGAGGGGTCTGGGAGTCCAAAGCATGCAACCATAGAAACATGCAACCGCCGTATATAATTTCCAATTCATTACGCACGAAACATGAATCCTGTTGAATGTGTATACATACACTTTGATTCGTATAATAATTCATTTTCGAAAAAATCTCATACAAAAATATGCGCAGTTGACCCCAAGCGTTCAATCAGTTGAACTTTTTTCATTTATATTTTTGTTTTCTTCTACATGTATATATGATATAGGCCTATCAAGACTCCACTGTGAGGTATTGGTAACCAGATATTGCGCTGAATAGTTCGGAATGGGCACAACCATTATACGAGGAGGGGGGGGGGGGGGGGGGGCGGTTAATTACCCCCAACCGAGAATATTTGGGCACAAGTCAACTTACTATACACGGATTATGAGACAAAGATGAGACAAAGTCTTGCATTTTTAGGGTAAAATCATGCATTTTCGGGCAAAGTGTTATCATTTTCCGGCAGCTTTATCCCCTTTTCTGACAGGCAGGTATGATGCATGAAGACCTTTTTATCTCTGCTTGATTTCTAACAAACAGACGGTCAAGCGTGATCTTCGGTGGTAACAACAAACCTCTGCCCCCCCCCCCTCCCCCCCCCCCCCCCCCCCCCCCCCCCCCCCCCCCCACTCCCTATACCCCTCTTCCAAAAAAAATGTTCCATTACACGCCAATGATATTGACCCGGCATAATATGAAAGTATACCCTTCCCTCTGTCGCTTTGTCATCGTCAATTCCGCGCCGGTTTTAAGTTGCGATATGGTTGTGGCAGATGATACCCCCACAACAACGCCATCAAGTTCCAGAAAAAAATAATTTCGGAGGTTGAGGGGACAATGCATATTACAAAGGAAAGGAAAAGTAACGGTTTACCTAAATGAACAAAAACTTATTTCGATTCATTATCATTTGTATTACTTTTCGTAATTCAAAATTAATATCATTTCAGTACAATCACTTTGTAGATGAACGAAATTGAAGTTGGCATTGGCACATTCTCGGTTCTCGGGACGAAATTGAGGTACAAATGTTTTAAAATTGAATGACAAAAGTGTTAAAATGGACGGGAAAACCAATTATAGTAAGTGTTTTTTTTTTTTTGCAAATGAAATAATCCAACAAGATCAACACAATAAAAGTGCAAATAAAGGTATAGAATGGTTTCAATTTCATACAAACTGTCTTAAACAGCAAGTAAAACATCAGTATATAAGCATGTATGATAATTTTCAGCTCGAGAGTTCGTGACGCGGTCGCTCTGCCGGTGGCATTCCATAGACCAACGTATACTGATGGGCACGGGCGTAAATACTTACGTAATACCTATTCATCAGGGGGGGATGAATGAATAGATCATCCCCCCTGATGAATGGGTATCAATGACAGATTTACGCCCATGCTGATGGGGCAGAAAGTGCCAAAGTTTGATTCATTTTAAAGCTGTATATTACATTACCTGACCCTTTACTATCTATATTTTGTATTGCACCTACCACTCGTGCATATAGGGTGAATTAATTGAAAAATGTTGTGTTAAATAATCAAGTTTGCTAACAGAACAATCCAGAAACATCTAGAATATCAATTGAAAGATAATTTTTAATACACGTCGTGGGGCATTGGTCTTTTTAATTAATGTAATAATGTACTTTGGGCAAATAGTTAGGAGATTACTGAAGGACGTTAATGAACAATTACAATGTACTCCAAGGAGCAATTGAAGGAAAACGTGGTATAGGGGTCGCCCACCAGTATCTTGGACGGAAGATATAAATGATGGTGTCTGGATTTAAAAGGAATAAAGGGTGCAACCTACTTGGCAAAATATAGAGTTGCGTGGCGTGCTATCAATCGTGAAGACCACAGCGCGCCACCTGGGCCCCGTTTCATAGAACTTTTTCAGTTGTTGTAAGTGTCCAATTGTTGTAACTACCATGGCAACAGCTGTAATGCTCCATGCTGATTGGCTGTTGACCAAATAGTTACAATAATTGGACACTTAAAACAATTGCAAGTGTTTTATGAAATGGGCTACTGGGCCCCGTTTCATAGAACTTTTTCAGTTGTTGTAAATGTCCAATTATTGTAACTATAGTGAGTTAACAACCAATCAGCATGGATCATTGGAGCTGTTGCCATGGCAGTTACAATAATTGGACACTTGGACAGCAGTTGGAAAATTTTTTATGAAACAGGACCCTGAATTGACGATGATGATGTAGATAACTGTTTATTATTACGGAAATCAACACGAAGAATTTGAACTTCATAGCTCCTAAATGGGACGTTTTTATGCAAAAGCAATTTATTGATCGAAAATAATAAAAGACACCCATCAAGAGGATCACTTATATAATACCTTAAGTATCATCATAATTGGAACTTGGAGAAATCGTTCCAGGGACGTTGATTCGCGGGGCAGGTCTGTGGACGAAATCAAGGGAGCCCAAATAATACATTGGATATCGCTTTCTCAAGAATGCGAGTCGCGGTAATCTTAGCCGAGAACAATTCGTGCCACGTAGTCGAGGTCGATTTGGTCGATGATATTATTAGCAGGTGCCGACAGAGACCAGGGGGTGAGGGGCACAACAACAGCCCAGCGACAATAATAATAATACCAAGAATATTCTCTATAGATTTGATCAGTAAATAGCACGATGGGTCAGGTGGTATAGGCGTGTGGTTTCCGACCGAAAAGGTCCCTAGCCCGAAACCATGGCGTTCATAATTATCCTTCTGCAATACATACTATGTCTTCTTTTTTTTAAAATCATCATTACTGCTCTAGACCAAGGAGTAAACATTGGTATTTGGTCTAGAGTGACATCAATTAGCCCATATCGCTGTTGTTTATAAGCTATAAGAATCTCGTGGCTAGTATGTTCCCGGTTAGACCAACAAATTAGTCTGTGTTCCGACGGATCCGACGGTTATTCAACTAATAATCGTCAGTCCCAACTGCTTACCATATACGGAGTGGGTCATAGTTGGAAGTCACATTTTATCAAAAGAAAACCCCATTTAGAGTTTCATTCCTGACTTTAGTTCCTGGGGAGCTGAGATGATCATTTTTTGTTTGTATTATTGCATTATACCTAATCAATCCCCCACATAATTCATGTTGTTTAAAATTATTGTACGAGCTGATCAGTAGACAAGCATATAATGAGTTGGAGGTGGAGGTGTGCTGGCGTCTAGTTCATGCTCCCGGACCCCGCGTATGGTAAATATAAAGTTATCTAGACTATATAAATCAGAACTGAACCCATACCAGTGCAGCTTGTTGGAGAGAACTTAACCGCCAAGAAAACACTACGCATGAAGAGGGGCGCTGAAGGGCTACCCTCCAACCATATCTTGCAAGGTCAATCTGTACTTCTGCTCAACGGAACCGATATTGAAACGAAATTAACAAGTCAGCTTTAATTGTGTCCGTGTCCGTGATTTCCACCTTTTTACACAACGTTTGTTTTTTTACGAAACGGCTTACTCGAAATCAATCATGAAAAGCTACGACTTATAATTGAGGGTTACATTGACTTGACTTACTTGACTTATGCCGTTCACTCCAACGGTGGGTTGAGTGGTGGCATCCGCTTCATGAATCCTTGCCAATTGCGTCGGTCTCTTGCCAAGTGACTAGCCTCTGCTATTGATTGCATATTTCTTTTGGCACAGTCTGCTCTCAGGCAGTCCGTCCATCTCTTTGGTGGTCTTCCCCTTGGTCTGTTCCCCTTGACTCTTCCTTCCATTGTGAGTTTGGGGAAACGTGATGGTTCCATTCACTGGACATGTCCAAAGTAGCTGAGTCTTTTCTTGGAGATTTGGTCAATTACAGTTTGGTGGGCGTTGAGCTGTGTCCTAATTGATGTATTTCTAATTCTGTCCAGTCTTGTTACTCCTAGTATTCTTCTGAGACATGCCATCTCGAACGTAAGTAGCCTGTTTTCATCTTCCTTCTTGAGGGTCCATGTTTCGGCTCCATACAGTAGTAGTGACAGCACTAGGACTTTATACAGTTTGGTTTTTGTTGATGTCCTAATGTGTGCTGACTTCCATATGTTGTTCAGTCTTTGGACTGCACCCATAGCCTTTCCAATTCTGTGTTTTACCTCTTCAGTGGTGGAACCGTTCTCGTGGATTATTCCTCCAAGGTAGGTGAACTTTTCCACTTGCTGTAATTGTTTGCCGTCAATGAAGATGGTAATTTTGTTGCTCTCGGTCCTGCTGATGTTCTGGACTTCTGTTTTATCAATGTTAATCTTCAGGCCAAATGTAGAACTGCTGCGGTGTACGTTATTGACAAGAATCTGGAGATCTTCTTTGCTTTCAGCGATCAGTGCGATATCATCTGCAAACCTTAGGTTGTTGATGATATTTCCGTTGATGTGCACTCCAATATTGGTGTCCTCAATGGCATATCTCATAACCAGTTCTAGTAGGATGTTGAAGAGCTGGGGTGAGATCACGCATCCCTGTCGTACTCCTGTTGTAGTTCTAAACCAGTCAGTGAGCTCTCCATTAACTCTCACTGCACTGTGAGATTCCTCGTATAGGGCTTTCAGGAGGTTGATAATCTTTTCAGAGAATCCAAAATACTGAAGCGCCTTCCAAAGGCCTTTCTGCCATACTGAGTCAAAAGCTTTCTCAAAGTCTATGTAGCAGCAGTACAAACTTTTGTCCTTTTCCAGGTATTTTTCTGTTATTTGTCTTAGTGAGAATAGCTGGTCAATTGTTGATCTTCCAGGTCTAAAACCTGCTTGTGCTTCTGATAGGATTTCTTCTGATCTTTTGAGGATTCTTCTCTGGATGATGAGGGCCATTACTTTCCCAGCATGGCTGAGCAGGCTGATGCCCCTGTAGTTGTTGCAATTGAGTTTGTCTTTTTTTCTTGTATAGATGGGCGTGATGATGGCTTTTCCCCAGTCATCTGGGAAGACTTCAGTGCTCCATATTTGTTCGCAAAGACGGTGCAGAATGCTGATGCCTGTTGCTCCAGATGCTTTGATTTCTTCTGCGGTGATACAGTCAAAACCAGGAGACTTTCCTTCTGCCATCTTGTTCACTGCCGCTTCTACTTCCTCTCTCATGATTCCCGGTTCAGGGTTCAGGGTTACATTATCGTTAACATTAATAATAACAACCGATGGTTGGAATGGTCTCCGGGGTAAGAAAGAATGCACAAAAAGGGCTGAACTCATCTTTTAAACTGTTTTTTTTTTAAAGTTAAATTCATGTAATTAATAATGTATTTATATATTCATTCATTATTTTATTCTTGATTTTTTTATTTCCTGAGTAAGAACTACATACGCATCTTATGCAACTGCACTCCTATTGTTTCAATTGAGATCAAGTTATATCAATATATTCATTATCTGAACTAATGGGGATGTTAAAAAGTAATACCAGAAATGATAGAAGAGTTGAGAGGAATGGCAACCCCTTTATTATCTAATCCATCAGTTAAAAAAATGGGAGCGCACAGGCAATTTGTTCTCTTCTCCATGCATGCATGCAGGAGGCTAATATTCTTTGCCTATATGGTCGAATATATAATTACTTAACTCAGCGTTTAACTCGTGCAATCCTCTCCTCCACACGACCCCTGAGCTCGCCCGCTGCGCTGGCACGCGATACAGAGAGCGACCACTGGACATCGACATTATCATCGACATAACTTTTATGTTTGTATAGTTGTACCATATCTTTGATTTATTTTGTATTTTTACATACATCAGTAATTAACAATGGCGGAGAGTGGGGGGGGGGGGGGGGGGGGGGGGGGTGGTACTGGTTGTTTACTGGTTGCTTACTTGTCCAAATCCGAAAGCTTCCGGGAGCGCGTCGCCCCTGGACCCCACCCAAAGCCGGCAAGTTTATTTCTTTATTTCTTTATTTCCGATTTATTTAAACAGGGTAGCCCTTTCAGTATCGAGTACTGCTCTAGAAGAATTCCTGGCTACACCACTGGTCACAAGTTGGTAACAAGCTTTGAAGTTCAGTTTATTGATACATACAATCAATCTCCACGTAATGCATGTCTTTATTGGTTTCTATACAAAAAAAAAAGGGTTCAATTTGTTCAAGGGGAGGGGTTATTTCGTCGGCAAAATTTCCGAGACCGAGACCATCAGTTGAGAGTCGTGTATAACATGTATAAGGGGGGTAGGGTGTCCGTAAAACAATTCGAAGCTGAGATCGACATTTCCAAGGCCGAGACCATTGGTTATGATGGTCGAGATCACTAAAAAGTGGACTAGAGACCAGTTACAATTGACAAAGGGGGATTCAAACCCCCCAAAACAGTAATTTGTGGGTCAAAGGAGGGGGGGGGGGGGGGGGGGGGGGAGGGGGTATTCAACCTAGGGTACGCCTATGAACATACACATAATATACAAAACAAAGCAGTTGGTGAACTGAAATTAATTTTACGATCAGTGTAGACTACAACAACAAAAACATAAATAAAATAATTATGTTGGCAGATAATAGATCAAAATATAACCATGATATTAACATCATTCATGTGAGAAAAAGCTCAATCGACAAATAAACATAGTTATTTGCGCTATGGCGATAATTGTTCTATAGTACAGCAAATTCCATAAAACAGGTATGTATTTTTGGGGACAAAAGAGATGTCATAACCACGTCTAACTGACATGGAGCAAAAGAAACAATTTATTCGGTCTAAATAATGTGCCCCCATTATAATTTATAATCAACTATTTGAAGATCGCACCCAAACACCAACCATACATTTGCGCCACCGGGTATGCTCGTACACACATCGAACGCCATCACAAGTCATGCTGGAAGGACAAGGGGGCGATATTATGTTTGTTTTACTCACCAATTGCAAGAACTGAGCCCCAACATTGATGTCCCCAACACCGACGGGGGATTGAACAATTAAAAGATGTTGAATTATCTTGTTATATTTGTTTATGAGTAGAAATAGCATGCACCTCCCGAGGCAGCTTGAAATTAAAGTCTTCAATTGTCATGATTGTTTGTAAGTGGTTATAATTCCTAACATTTTATACTAAATGCACTTCATTACCGTACCTAAATAGATATTTTCTTGACAATCATGTGCTAATAATATCTTCAATAGGATTTATTTCCAAATTATAAATTTTGGTTAACACAAGTCATTTCGTTCTGTTTTTAAATTGCCAATCTAAATATACCCCTGTCCATTTTCTCTACTGTCTTTAATACTCCTTCATTGGTTGTGTAGGTTAGTTTGGAGGTTTTTTACAGACGCGTTCCATGAACTATGATCGTTTACATCTGGGACCACCCTTTTATACTCACCATCCAAGAGACGGAGCCTAGCTTTCGAACCCGGGTCGATGGATTTGTGCAAAGAGCAGAGCATTCTATCACTCCACTCCTACTTATTCCTTCATTAATCATAGTTAGTATCATATCACGACAATCATCTGGGATTTGTATTATTGAGGAGTGTGTGATTGTGCATCAGGTTTAGGGGGGATTATGTCAGGCATTAACATCGCCGTGACTCGCCTAGCTTGTCGAGCGATGT